>PVKH010036392.1:0-11604 GCA_004027955.1 Chaetophractus vellerosus | reverse complement strand
ATATTACAGCTTCCCTATATCTGCTCATTAGGCACCTTTTCCTCTTGTTGCTCCAACACCTGAACAATCATTTCCCTGTGGCACACTGGTCTGGACAGAATGAAAGTTTTTCTTATTAATGCTCTTTTCTCCAAACACCAGGTTATGAGTCAGGGGAATATAGGTTTTGTTATTCCTCTTCCAAGAACTCTCCTATCTTCCATACTTCCAACCTGGTAACAACTGACCCTATCCATTGACTTAAAATTTACTCCAAATGTTAACACTGAGGGACCCATGTGCTAAGTTTCTTGATTTTCCAAGCACAGACTATAAGGCTATAAAGTCAATGCTGAAAAATCAGTAGCATTTCTGTACACTAACAATGAACAAGCTGAGGAGGAAATAAAAAAAAATACCATTTACAATAGTAACAAAAAGATTCAAATACCTAGGAATAAATTTAACTAAAGATGATGATTAACTCTTTTAATTCTCTGTGCCACTTTCTGTTGCTCCTGGAGTGTTCTTGCCCAATAAAGGTCTTCTTTCCATATTCAGGGTTCATTGGATCAATATGAATGGCTACCTGAAAACTTGAATTGCTTCATCAGTTTGTCTATCATCTCTCTTTTATTATATTGTTCTATTGTCTGTCTTCTTATCCTTTAATTTATCCATCATAATAATTTTCATTTCTAAACTCTTCTCCAAATCTCTTGCCCTTGACATTTATCCTTTCACGGTGCAGCACCCCCTTCAGAATCTCTTGCAAATTTAGTCTTTTGGTAACATATTCAATCAGTTTTGTTTGTCTGTGAAGACTTTGAGCTCACCCTCATTTTTAGAGGACAGATTTGCTGGATACAGAATTTTTGGCTGGGAATTTTTCTCTTTCAGTACCTTAAACATATCATATCACTTACTTCTCTCCTCCATGGTTAATGATGAGAGGTCAGCACTTAATCTTATCAAATTTCCCTTGTATTTGATGATTTGTTTTTCTCTTAATGCTTAAAGAATCCTCTCTTTATCTCTGATATTTGTCATCCTGAATAATAGGTATCTGGGGTAGGTCTACTTGGATTTATTCTGTTTGGGGCTTTTTGTCCTTCTTGGATATTGATATTTATATCCTTCATCAGGATTGGGAAGTTTATGGTCATTATTTATTCAAAATATTATTTCTGCCCCTTTTCCATTCTCTTCTCCTTCTGGTATACCAATAATGTGAAACTTTGTGCCTTTTGCACTGCCATTCAATTCCCTGAGACTCTATTACATTTTTTCCATTCTCTTCTCTTGCTGTTCTCCTGTCTTTTCCAGTTCAAATGTTTTATCTTCAAAATCACTAATTCTGACTTCAAGCAATTCAAATCTGCTTTTATGTGCCTCTAACGTATTTATAATCTTGTTCATCATGTCCTTCATCCCCATAATGTCTCTTACTTTGTATGATTTCAAATTCATCTTTATGCTTTCTCAGAGTCTTCTTAATATCCTTTATTTCTTTAGTCATATTTTCTTTAAATTCTCTGAAGTGATTTTGAAGAGTTATTTGATTATCACTGATTAATTGCATTTAATTCTGTATCACTTCAAGATATTTGGTTTGTTCTTTTGGCTGGGCTATCTCTTCCTCTTTCTTAGTATGACTTGTACTTTTTTGCCGATCCTAGGCATCTGAATATGTTACTCTGATGGCTAATTTCTCTCTTGCCTATTTTTTTTTTCTACAGCTCTTCTTTGATATTTTGTTCAACTTACTCCCAGTCTTTAAAATTGCCCATCTTAAGTTTTAAAAATTGGGCCAGGGAGTCACTAATTGGGTGCAGATTTTCTTCCAGAGGTTGAATACAGAGAACATGAACAGTTTTTGTACATGCAGTTTCCAGATAGGCCATGGAGTTGTTTCAGTCTGATTTCCTTTATGCCTTTGTTGAATTTTTTTTAAGATTTATTTTTTATTTATTACATCCCCCCCCTTTCTGCTTGCTCTTGCTGTGTGTCCATTCTTGTGTTCCTCTCTGTCTGCTTTGTCTATCCCCCATTGTGGTGATGTGCAGAGACCGGGCACCGTGCAGGTGGCTTTGCCCCGCTTGTGGGCGGCTTCTGCTTCCATTCATGGCCCGCTCTGCTTCAGTTTGTGGGTGGCTGGCTGTGCTCTGTTTGCAGGTGACCTGCCCTGCCCATGGTGGCTTTGCCCTGTCCATGGCAGCTTTTTGCCCTGCCCATGGTGGCTCTGCTCACCCATGGTGGCTTGCCCTTCTCAAGGTGGTCTGCCCGCTAGGAGAGGTCCCTGGGAACCAAACCTGGGGCCTCCCATGTGGTATACCAGTGCCCTATCCACTGGGTTATACAGCCGGCCCCCTTTGTTGAATCTTGAGATCTGAGATTCAAAGTGGGCTGTGATGGCTGAATTCACTGAAGAAAAGCACTCTGACCTCTCCTCCCTATTCCCTTAAAACAGCTGACAAGGAGGAAGATGTCTGTTCCATTCTCAGTGTGCTACAGTGAGCTAGGGGTTTTACCCCAGATTAATATCTTGGAGGTGGGGTGAAGAACCCTTCCTGGCTGCCATGGAGGATTGTTAAATCATATTTTCCTTTTGGCTTCTTCATCTCTCTCCATCTCTCACCCTCCTGGAAAATGTGTAGCACTCTCCTGGTCTGTTGACTATCAAAGCAGATCCCTCAGGCAGCTTTTGGCTCTTTCTTCATTGTTTTTGTGAATGCATTCAGCCCTGTTTGTTAGTTCATCATCATCTTCCCACAATCATCTCACAAGTCTAAAATTTTTAAGCAATAATTTTCAATTCATCTTGTCTCAGTCTCTTGGTAAACTCTAGTCTATTTTTCTGTAGGAATTTGCTTTCTCTAAGTATTTGACATGAGCAGGGTCATATGACACTTCTCTTTTGTACTTGTGTTATTGCACTCAACAAGGTGTCTTCAAGGTTTATCCATGTAGGGGCATGTATCAAATCTTCATTCCTTTTTTTGTTCCCAAGCAATTTTATTGAAGTGAAATTCATATAACATAAAAGTAACCATTTTTAAGTAAACAATTCAGTAGCATTTAGTGTATTCACAATGTTGTGCAACCACCACTGCTATTTCCAAAATATTTTCATCATCCTAAAAGGAAACTCCAAACCCATTAAGCATTCATTCCCCATACCCTCCTATCCCTAGACCTTGACAACCACCAACCTGCATTTTGTCTACATGGATTTATTGATTCTTGATATGTCATATAAATAGAATTATATAATATTTGACCTTTTTATCTGGCTTTCAACTTAGCATAATGTCCCCAAATTTCATCAACTTTCAAGCATGTATCAGTACTTAATCCATAATGACTAATGATGTTGCTCATCTTTTCATGTGATTATTGACCATTTGTCTATCTTCCTTGGAAAAATATTTATTTGAGTCCTTTGTCCATTTTTAAATTGTATTGCTTCTTTTTTGCTTTTAATCTGGATATTAAATCATTACCAGTTACATTGTTTTCAAATATTTTATTCCATTATGTAGGTTGTCTTTTCTCTTTTTTTTTTACTTGAGAAGCTGTAGATTTATAGGAAATCATGCAGAAAATAGAGCTCCCATATACTGGTTTTATTATTAACACCTGCATGAATGTGATACATTTGTTACAATTGAGGAAATATAATAGCATTATTACATATAGTTTATGATTTACATTAAGGTTCCATGCTTGAGTTGTACAGTCCTGTGTTGACTTATTTACTTTTATTCTAGCAACATACATACAACCTAAAATTTCCTATTTTAACTATATTCAAATATATGTAAATAAATTTTCTAGTATGCATTATTTTTATCCCCTGAATTGATGGGATGGACACCTATTTTAGAAATGTTGCCCTGGGAACTCATTTACAAAAATGCATTGTGACAATATGAGAATGAAATCAACTCAAAGATTTCCCCCTCTTCATCTGGGTCACTTTCCTTGAGACACATATAATTTACTGAATTTTCCTGCTCATCTCAATATATATTTTCTTATTTGGACACTATATATCATCTGCTTTGAACCTCAATGTCTGTTAAAGACCTTGTCATGGAGTTCATGCTGAGATAATATTTGTTGAATGGAGGGGCAAAAATATCGGTGGATGGTTAAGTATGCAGTAGATTTTGGACCTGAAAAATACAAATTTATTGAATTAGTGAGAACCTCTCACCTGGAAAAGAACTTCAAAATCATTTACTAAAAATTACAACACATCCTATTGTTAACACTATTTAAGCTTTTTATACTTATTATCTCATTTAACTTTTTAAATTCTTTTATGCAAATAGTTTCATGTTTTCCTTTGTTACAGATGAAGATGGAAAGGAATTATAGATTAGGTAACTAGCTCAAAAGTTACAGAGGTAGTGAAGAGGCAGAGGTAGGGTTCAAACTCAGACTGTCTAAAATAAGGACTCTCCCTTAGGCACCACTTTGCATTTATCCCAGGCAAATCTGATAGTAATAATAGTTAAACCTCAAAGAGGTCAGGAGTTCTTTTGAATTAAACTCCTACTTATAGGCAGATGCTCCCCCAAAAAGGAAAGTTCAGTGTCTGGTGGATGCCCAAAAAAAACAAAAACAAAAAAAAAAAGAGCAAGACCATTATTAGAAATGTCACTTCCCATTGGCAATTCATAGTTTTCATATTTATCATTTCCGCTCCATTACTGGGCATTTCTAAGTTATTTGTCAAAGTGATTATTGAGAAATTAGATTTTCTGGATATTTTAAGTTCACTAACTTTGATTATTAGTGAAGCTGAGCATATTTTCATGTTTATAAATTATTTGTATTTTTGCTGTCTCAATCATTAGTTCACATCCTTTGATTTTTTTCACTTCTTTATTATGTTTTATTCTTATGTACAACTTTTTATTTTTTTAATTCACAAAGTTGTAGGTTTATAGAAATGTCATGTAAAAAATAAACTATTTCAAGTACTACCATGTTGTTGACACTTGGTTTACTGAGTATCTTTTTGTACAAATGAGTAAAGAATATTAAAATTATACTAACTGTGTCCATATATTACATAAGACTTTTTTTTTTACTTTTTTTTACATCTACATTTTTACATTTTAAAATATAAATATATATTCTGAATATTTTCTTTAGTTTTTCATTTGTAGTCTACTTTTTTTCTTAATGTCTTTACATTCAGGTCTTCATGGGCTTTGTTCCATCATTTATGTGCTCAGTTTTATCCTTTTTTTTCTTATTTGTTTATGCTAAGATAGTTAATCTATACTTTCTTCTAGAAGTCTTATGTTATTTTTAATCATTCCTCCAATTTTAATTTTTGGTAACTGATGGTAAGATGCAAATCTTTATTTTATTTCCTTCCAACAAATGATCAATTGTACAAGCATCATTTATTTTTAAATCCTGACTTTACCTATTATTGATTTTGATGTCACTTTTGTTATTCAATTGCTTTTATTTTACAGGATTTATTTTTTAAAAATTATCATCCCAAAGTATAGTTTGTGGAAGATATGGTTAAGTTGCCTATACCTTGTTTTTTTTGTTAACAGGTGAACACTAACTTTGGTGGGAGTGACAATATACTTAGCTTAATCATCAATCTCAAAGCTATGCCAGGAACCCAGGGGTTACTATGTTCCTATTACTGATATAATGAATTTCCATAAACTTAGTGGCTAAAATAATAGAAACTTGTAACATTTCAGTCTTTGAGATCAATATTCCAAAATTATCTTCATCTAGCCAAAAATCATGGTGTTTACAGGGCTGTGTTCTTTTCTGGAAGCTTCAAGCAAGGATCAATTTTTCCCTAAGATTTTCATATTCTAAGAAGCTGCCCTCATTTTATATCTCCTGATCTGCCATCTTCAAAACCAGCAATGTCCATCAAATATTCTCACATGTCATCACACTGATACACACTTCTCTGATGCTTCTTTTATATTTTGTCCCACCCTAATAATCCAGGATAATCTCCCAATCTAATGCTCATCTGATTACATTAGTGCCATCTCCTAATTTAGTTCACCTATGTCATGTATCACTTATTCCTAGGCTCCAGGGATTATAGCATGGGCTCTGTTGGAAGCACATTATTCTGCAAACTATATCATCTACCACATTTTTGGACAAGGGATGTAAATCTGCAGTCTGTTATATGAGTTATTAGGAAAACATGTATACTCTTCATTTTAAAACACAGAGGAAAAGACAGAATCACAAATATAATGTTCAGCTAATAACCCATACAAATAAGAATATACATTGTAAGATTCCATTTACATAAAGTTCAGAAATAGAAATATAGCTTCTGGTGTTAATATTCTGAATCCTGGATTGCCTAAGGGTAGAAGGGATGGCAGCAATTGGGCACTGAGATCCTCACTGACTGGCCATGTTCTGTTCTGTTTTTTGGTCTGGAACCTGGTAACATGGATTAAATTCATTTTTTAATTGAGCTTATGATATGGCACTTTCCACATAGATGATATACTTGACAAAGGGGAATTTTGAAAAAGAATCATCTAGCACTTCTCAATCTCCCATTTTTTCTCACTAGAAAGTGGATTAAGTGTCTGGAGGTGCAGTAACTAGTCTATGACTATGAAGATGAAAAAAACACATGTTGAGTAAACTAAAAGAAGATATAATTCTTAACAATGTCATTGAGCTACCATAACAGCTCTGGACTCCCTAATCTTAGACCTGTGATGTGTGAATAATTAATCCCCCCTAAAGTTTTACCATTTATTTTGATTCACCCTCTGCAGTTGAACGTCATCCCTAACTAGATACACTAAATGCACTGTTATGATACATTTCAGATTTTTTAAATGGCCCACTAATAAAAGAACTGCATGGGGATAAAAATTATTTGAATCCATGTTTTTTGGTAATAATCATTACAGTGATATTGCATTTTATCTTTTGATAACTAGTGCAGATGAAGAAATGCCATAAGAAAATTGTAGATATGCAGAGGAGAGTAAACATCCAAAACTCTGCCATATTGGAGCAAAAACTGAACTGAGTTATGTTTATATGCATACATGAGGGCTATTAGGGTGGGGAAGCTTCATCATCTACAATGCAATATACACATGGGGACAATCAAGAATCTGAGCTGTGACAAGCATCCATTTCCACCAAGATCGTCAGTTCTATACAGATAAAGTCCATGTTTGTGATTGATAATGCAGTAGGGACATCTTGCCTGATGGACATCAGCTTAGGACTAATATATCAGTTCACAAGCTATCACAGTACCACTAGGACAAGTACCCTTCCATTAGACTATGAATGCGATGGAAACAAAGCCCACAACCAACCCTGATGTGTCACCATAAAGAAGCAGCATCAACCTCACCTGGGACCTCAAGAGAAATGCAGGCTCTAGGGCCCAGTCCCACACTTAGTTAGTTGAAATCTGTGTTTTACAGGATTGATTGGTGATTCATTTGCACAGTGAGGCTTAAAAGCCAGTGGTCTATTGGATTCAGGTATAAATAAGGCCAGAATTGATCAAAGAAAAGGGAGGTTAAAAGAAAGAAGAAATTTTGAGAGTGAACGAAAATTCTCAGACATTAAAATCATTTATAAACTTTAAAGGTTTACATTAATTGAATATTTATCTGTGGTATCAAAATTTTGAGTGTGGAGAAGAAGTTTATTATTTAATTTCTAAAAAGTCTCCTTATAGGAAAATAATGGAAGAAGGATTGGGAAATACTAGCCTACAGTTATGGACAGAGAGAAGACTTTGGTGAAGGTGACTTCCAGAAGATAGAGGAAGGCACAGACCAGAGTAGCCCATTACTAAAATCTTCTGCCATTTTCATCTCCAGCTCTGGGTGGAGTTTCTTCATTCACTATATTCCATTCTATTTCCACTCCTTTTCTGTTCTTGACTCATTCAGAAATTCAATGCCATAAATTATGTTTTAGTTTTCCATTCTGCTATGTCAGAGTGCACAGTGGGTTGGTTTAAACAACAAGAATTTATTGACTCATGTGTTTATAGTGAAAAGTCCTAAACCAAGGAGTGGGATAGGCCAATTTCTTTCAGCTTCAGTAGCTTTGTTTGTGGCAATTTCCTATAACATGGTGGTGTAACTGATTTCCTCCTTCTGTGTGTTCCTCTGACTTCTGGCTTTTTATCATGCCTCCACTAATATAAGTAAAAGATAACACTGAGTCTGCTGAGATCTATCCAAATAAGATCTTAGGAGATTCTACTCACCATTGAGCCCACATATTAACTGGTAATACATTTTCAAAGGGTCCTATTTACAAGTGGATTCATGCCCACAAGAACAAGTGTTACACTTAAATGCATGTCTTTTGAGGGTGTACATAATTTTGCCTCACACAGGTTGGCCTTATGGACCTAAAAAAAAGATGTTTTTCCTTCATTCAAAATACATTTTCCCCATCACCATATCCCAAAACCTTCACAAAATAAGCTATTGGTGTTGTCTCTTTTGTGGAAAAATTCCTTGCCATCTGTGGACCTTTGGAATCTAAGAAACAGATGATTTGTTTCCAAAATAAAGCAGAGATTACTTTGCATTTAAAAAACATTTCAATACCAGAAGTGAGAAATTGGAAGGAAAACAGGGACCCCATGGCTGACACAAGTCTGAAACTGACCAGGGTAATCTACATTAGATTTGCAGTTGTGTCATCTTTTGATTGATACTTTATCCTTTGGGCTTTCTGAAGTGTAATCTCCACTCTCCTCAAGTGCTCTGTACCTTAAAACATCTTGGTTCTTTTTATCTTGAGAACTTTGAGTCATACAGATTCCTTTCCTCATGTGCTGGGACCTCCAAGCATTGCAGGGTTTATCATAATATTGCCATCAAGAGCCAGCTTCCCCACTCTCTCCCATCACACACAAGCATGAAGAGAAAACATAAACCATGATGTTGGCAGGAAAATTAATGATGAGAGTGCCCAAATGGATTTATATAAATTACACAAATAACCAAAATTAACATATAAATTAGAAATTTCTGAATTATTTCCTGGTTCCATGTGTTTGATAGGATTAACAGAAAGAGAGAAATGACTAATTTACAAATGAACAACTATTACTACTTTATCTATAATTTGTATTTGGAATCTAGAAATTAAATTCTGGATTTTTTAAATCAAATATAAATAAAGCATGCTGTCTTTGATTAGCTATTGTGCCCCTACTTTCAAAATATTCCCCACATTGCAAGATTTCTATGGAAATTTATTCATTCAATTGTGTAATAAATATTCAGTCCAGCTATTCTGCAGGCACATAGACAATGGGAATAATGCACTGAAAGCAAGTTACGTGAAATCTGATGATGGAAAAAGACAATAAGCAAATAAAACCATACCCATATAACACATCACATGGAGACAATGACTAAAATGAATTTAATGCAGGAAAAATTGAATGCTTCACAATGTGCACTCAATATTAAGGCAAGAGTGGCCAATAGGGAAACATTTGAAGAGTCCTCAAAGCAAAAGGCAGGAGTGAAAAGGGTATCAGATGTTTATGACCAGCAGAGGGACTGTTCAGGGAAAAAGCCCTAAGGAAAAGGCTTTATTGGATGTTCAAGGTCAATAAGGAAGGCAGAGAGGCAGGGGATAAGTAAAAGGAAGAAGGATGAGAAAAGTCAGAGAAGTTTAAGAACAAGGAGGCTCCTTGATGATGAAATTTCAAGAAACAGGGAGCCTTTTATCTCCATGTTACACTTCTTGCACTTTATTAAGTTTGTTGCAAAGTTGTATTAGTCAGTGTCCTCCAGAGTAATGAAACTAGCAAGAGATAGATAGATAGATAAATAAAAAGGTAGATAGATAACATATACATGAATGTACATATATATGGAATTATTAAGATATTTATAATAGGATTAGACTCAAGAGAGCATGGGAATTGGTGAGCTCAAATTCTGTAGGGCATTCAAGTAAAAAACTCAATGAGGGTAAAGTTGATATCACCCATAGAAGGTGTACACTGGAGATTCCAATGAATGTGATGATGAAATCCCCAGGATTAGATGGATGCTAGAATCATTGATAGAAATTCATATTTTGTGACTATGGAAACCCACTGTATTCCCTTTAAGGTTCCCCTTATTTGATAAGAAGACTCCTGTCATTGCTGAAGGTAATCTCCATATTTGATTACAGATGAAATGAGCCAGAGATGGTATCAACTCACTAATGATTTAAACCCATCTAAGAAAAACCCCCACAGTAACAATCAAGCCAAGCCTTATTGAACAAACAATGGGACAACATAATCTAGAAAAATTGATACATGAAACTAACCATCACAATCCTCACTTAATAAATGTATGACTCATACACATCTCCTTAAATGGTATTTAATTTCCAAATATACTGGATATCATAAACATACTTTCACCTAACATAATTCAACTCTCTTGCTACTACTGGAAATGCACTTCCACTGTCCCCAGAAGAGGATGCAAGAACTTAGGTACTATTAACTACTATCTTTTATATCCTGAAACTTACATAGTATAACATAAAATTATTACAATTATTTAATATAATATAAGGATGAGGAAGAGAAAAAACACGGATATTTACTTTATTTTTATATAAAAACATGCCCATCACAAAACAAGGAAGAAATAACTCCTCATTTCGGCAACTGGTTATGTGGTCCTATATTATATGTAAAAACTGCTTTTGCTATCTATTTCATTTTCACTGTATCCTCAGCAAGCACTTCACCTGGTTATGGATAGATTCCTGGTTTAGTAATCCAGTTCTTCAATCCTGGTAGAGCTGGGCTATTTAGTAGTTTGTCTGCATTGGGTTGTTGCAGTTTTCCATTGACTTTAACCACATGACATGTATTAAGAGTATTAAGAAATGTTACATAGTCAGGATCATTCACTGCAGCCAGTACAGTAACTCCTTTCTTTGCCTGTTGATTCAGAGGCATGAGGTGGCCAAAGTGGTCCATTAGCAAATGTATCCTCTAGTTCAGTGGAAACATTATTGGGTTTCCTGGTGGAAGCACTATTCCTTTTGGGAATGACACCTCCATACCAGCAGAGCATAATGTTGAAGATGCACGAAGCAAAAGTTTTCCAATGAATCAATAGGAGTTTTATAATATGTCATGCCAATCCTATTTCCATACCTTTTTTCCTGGACCCATGAACCTGCCTATGGGAGAAAGAGCACCTTAGAAGCAATGCTAATTTAGGCCTTCTTGGAGAACATTGCCCAGAACTGCAGGGTATTGCCACCCAGCTGCTAGAATAATTGAGCCATCCAGCTGCTTCAGCATGATGGATAACTTGGAAAGACCAGTGAAATCCTTGAGAATGTGCCAGTTCCCAAATTTCTTTTGCTGTGAAGTAGGTTCCTTCATCAGAAGCAATGCTGTGTAGAATATGAGGATGGTGGATAAGGCATTCTGGAAGACACAGATGGTAGTTTCACAGAAGCATTGCTTGCAAGGAAGCAAACCCATTTCCAGAGTACATATCTATTCCCATAAGAAAAAGAAAACACTGCCCCTTCCATTATGAAAGTAATTTAATGTGTACAATCTGCAAC
>PVKH010036391.1:0-11598 GCA_004027955.1 Chaetophractus vellerosus | reverse complement strand
TGTGTGTGTGTGTGTGTGTGTGTGTTGGGGGTTGTTTTAGGGATTTTATTAACCAGGGAAGACTCAGACTGTGATACAGGTGGGCACACTTACAACCATGAGAGACCCCCGGGTGAGAGTGGGAATGGGTGGGCTAAATGACAGTGCAGATGTAGGATGAACCTTGGTTTGCTCTTCTACTCCATTTCATTGCCTTCCATATAGATTAATAAATTAACAGGCCGAAGAAATAGTTTCATCTAAGAAATACAAAAGGAAATTTTAATCTCTACCACCCATTATACGACTTCAGTTCTCTTTTCATTTTTTAGGGGAAACTTCAGATGTGGGTGGATGTTTTCCCCAAGAGTTTGGGACCCCCAGGCCCTCCTTTCAACATCACACCCCGGAAAGCCAAGAGGTAAGTAATCTTGAGACTCTGCTGTATCAGGCTGCAGGCTTGGTCCAGGACCAGAGGGAAAAGCCTTCGAAATATACTTTCAGATACTACCTGCGTGTGATCGTCTGGAACACCAAGGACGTTGTCTTGGATGAGAAAAGCATCACAGGAGAGGAAATGAGTGACATCTACGTCAAAGGGTAAGAGCAGCATGCAAGAGCCCTTAACAACCTCGGGGAATGAAATAGTCTCCCTCCCTCACTGAGTTGGGTTTTCATTACTGAAGTGCCCACGGCAGGATTCTTGGTTATTTGAAGCTGTTTTATCTTATTAATGCAATCTGTTTAGGAAGCTCCTGAGAGATGAAGGGGGAGAGAACTGAATCTGTATGGATCTTGTTTATGAGAGGTCTCTAAGGGCTGTAAGAACTGATAACAATTTCTTCATTTCTCTTTCAACAGAGTGGCCTTTCTTCAATTCATACAACAGAGTTTTGTTTTTATTTCTGAGACGTTTGGTCCTGCAGTTCATTTTTATTCTTTTTTGCTACCTTGAAAAACTAGCCTTAGCAGCACAAGGAAAGCTTCCAAAATTTTTTATATTTATTTTATTACCAGCAGCTAATGTTCATGGTAAAGAGGAAACATTAGCAGGTTTAAACAATCATCCATTCCATCAATTTACTGAGTGCCTGCATCTAACATGCAAAGGGTCGTATTTGTTCATTATTCTGTTACTTGCATAATTGAGTCCCAAATGGTCCATGTTGATGTAAGTTTTGTGTTTATTCCTTGGTCGTTGATGTTGTGTGCCGAATAGCGTAGTGATTAAGAGGCCAGACTCTGAGGCCAAACTGCCTTGATTCAAATCCTGATGCTTTGCCTTCTAGAGCTGGGCAAGTTAATAAACTCACCGTATCTCAGTGTCCTCATCTGTAAAATGGAGATGATAGTACTAACTTCCCAGGGATAGCCAGGAAATTCACTCCAAGCATTTTTTTTTTCACTCCTAGCATTTAGAAAGTGCCTGCCCAGCAAACCTTTTGAACGTGAGCTAGGATTATTACTAGTCCACATGAAGGGAGTTTGGTTCCTTGATATGGTAAAAGGTAACACTTGTTGAAAATCTGGCATATTCATAAAGCAAGAACCAAGTTTCACTTATGATCCCAAGCGGCCCTCAATCAAAACTTTTGTTAAAGACATAATTATGATCATTTAGGTTCCCTGTAAACAGGGAATGTTTCATCAAGTTCTTCATTATTCTTTCTCATTTCAGGATCTTATTACCATTCCCCGGGGAAAACTAATCCCAGCTAATTATATATATGCAAATTTATTTGACTATCTTAAGCACTATTTGTTTTCAAATCAGGGAAACAAACTCAAGTAACACTGGACTGTGATAACCTTTGATCAAAGAATAAAGTACAACTTAAAGTACCTTGTAATATTTGGAATTAAAACCTAAACACTATATGTGAAGGGTTGATAACATAACAAGCCAAGAACTGTACACAAGTGTTACATACAAAGCTATACATTCACGTACACAAATACGTGTACCTAGAGTAGTTGTTTAACATGTCTGAAAGTTAAAATATGAAACGATTCATGTTTAAAATCAAATGTGAAAAAGCTCTGTGAAAAAATGAGAGGGAGAGCTGCAGGAGGCCTGGGGGAGGGTGACAGTGACGCTTTGGTCAGGAGGTGAAGCCACCAAGGTCATAGCCAGGAGAGTATAGACTCTCTTCATTGAGTTAGCTTGAAAGTTAAAGAGTCAAAAGCAATCATTTTGCAGATTTAGCTAATCAGTTCATTGCATAGCAAAAAATATAAGTATTGCAGTTGGTTGATATCAATGTCACCATTACTAATAGGACCTAATATTTGCTAATGACTTTATTGTCTCCATGGTGCTTGGAGGCAGGGTAATAGGCCTGGAATTTAGAGGCAGACTGACTGGGGGTATATGCTTAATTCTGTCAGTTACTGGCTGTGTGACCTTATGTAAGTTACATAACCCCTGAACCATAGTTTGGGAAGAATGAAATAATGTAGGTTAATTACCTGGTTCATAGAAGATGATCATAAACATGAGTAAAGGAATCCCCCCGTTCCCACGCTGTCCCTTCTGAGCCATGGCCTCTCATTCTGTCCTCACGGAGACCTTTTGAAGGGGCGCATAGTGTTGCCATCATTTTACAGATGAGGAGATGAGACTCAGAGTGTCAAGGGGCAGAGCAAGTTCACAGACAGGCCTGTCTCCTACCAAGAATCTCTGTCCGTGGGGCCCAGGCATCAATATTTGCAAAAGCTCCCGGATGGATTCTAAGGTACACTCTACCCCTTGGCTGGTTCCAGACCAGGAGGCTTCCCGGTAGCTGGCAGATGTGACAACCACTTCCTTCCAGTCACGTTCATTCACATCAATGGGTATTTATTTAGTGTCCACTACGCGCCAGGCACAAATAAAAGGAAATTCTTTTTGAAGATTAACATCTTAACTTTTAAGTTGTTCGCTGAAGTCAGTTCTCCTAGATACGTACCTAGAAATAACTGCTTACCTCTCCCTTACTTGTCTTGTTAATGTGGTCATGGTGAATTTAAGAGTGATGATTTTTAAAAAGGAAGCCGTAAAGTCACTTGATTCGTGCCTTTTTTGTTTGTTTAAGTAAAATCTGAAAAAGGAAATGCTAAGATTTGGAGCTAGCTCATATTCATTGAGCCTATCCGCTGTGATGACAGACTCAGATGAGTTACACTTCTAAAGACTCAAAGCATAGCCAGCCCGCTTCAGCATGCCCAAAATAGAAGCTAAACTGTTGATGTTTTCCAGAAAATTTCACCTTATCCCTGTTAACTGGAGTCTAAAGGATTTCCTGCTTTGGTTTTAGAGGAATTCTATTTTATTTGGCTAAAACCTAAGCTGGAAGTAGCCAAGCACCTCCCCTTCATAAATCAGCCCCAGCTCCGTAGATAACTGGAACCTGCCCAAGAAAAGTGCATTAATTCTCCTGCCCGTCACTCCCCTAATCACTGCACAATTTTGCAGCTAGATTACTTGTCAGTCACATGAAGCTAAGTCTGTTTGCCTCTGCTTTTCAGCTGGATTCCTGGCAATGAAGAAAACAAACAGAAAACAGATGTCCATTACAGGTCCTTGGACGGTGAAGGGAATTTTAACTGGAGATTTGTTTTCCCGTTTGACTACCTCCCCGCCGAACAGCTCTGCATTGTCGCTAAAAAAGTGAGCTTTGAAATATGCGCATTGGAAGTGGATATCTTGGGTCTTCCTTAACTAAGAAACCCATAGAATGTGGAGCTTCTTGGCACCTCGGAGGTCCTCGAGTGCAGAGTTCTGACAGGTAGCTGTGTAGTGAGGAAGTATAAGGAACGCAACTCTCCTTCCCCTGTTGTGCTCGCCACAAAGTGAAGGACCTGGTAAAGGGTAGAAGTGGGGGTCTGGTATCAATATATATGAAACTTTCTTCAGAAGCACTTCCTTCAGGGTTCAGGGCCCTTGTGGTCCTAATTAGAAAGAATCTCAGTTACAGAACTCAACTCAAACTGGCTTACACCAAGAGTGATTTATTGGCTCACATTACTAAAAAGTCCAGGATTGGCTGGCTTTAGAAATGCCTGGATCCCAGGTTGAAATGTTGTCCTTAGAAATCTCCACTGCTCTGCTCTGCCTTCCTCTCTGGGTCCCATTTCCAGGCCAGCTCTTCCCTGGTAGAGGCAAGATGGCAGCCAGCAGACCCCACTCACATCCTGTCCTCTCAGCAACCTCAGCAGAAAGAGATGAGTAAATCCTCCATGGCTCCAGCCCGTGTTCTGGAATTGGGCCTCAGTGTATCTGCTTGTTAGGGGCCATGTGCCCATCCCTGAATCGAACATTGTTGCCCAGGGATGCCATGCTCTGATTGGGCAGGTTCTGGAGTTGGGGGTAGAATTTGCTCCTCCAGAATTCCATGGACTTGGAGGGCCCCTAAAGAAAATCTGGTGCTTTCATCCAAAAAAAGGAGGGTCTAAAACCTGGGCAGGCCATAACAACTATCTTCTTTCAGTCCTCCATCGAATTTCTCCCCCTCTGTATTCTATAAACCTTCCCCAGCTCTGCCTAGTCACCTTGTCTCCCCACACCCAACCCAAATGTACCTGCCCTGTATTCCATCTGGCCTGCCCTACTCTTTGCTGGCCCTTTTCAGTGCTGATGCTGTAATGAGCACTTCTTCCATGCCAGGTGAGATGAATGTCTAGAAGGCAACTTTCTACAGGTACAGGGGCTCAACCTGATGTAGAATCATGAACACTTTCAGACAGTGAGGCAGGCCAGGGAGGTGGGGGGGTGGGAGGTGTACGGGGGTGGGGTGGAGATTTGGGGCCACTAGGCCTTGAGGTAAAGTTACCTTTCTTCTCTGCTCATGTTTAGGGCTGTACCTCTCCATTCCCTGAGTGGTACATGGTACAAGCCAGGTGGGGACAGACAAAAGCAGAGTGAGCTTCCAAGACCCTCAGAGCCAGGCCCTCTCAGCCCTGCAGAGGAGAACATTCCTAGAATGTCATCTGAAAAACAAGAAATAGCCCCACAATCTTCCAAATTCATGAAGCATTGGGAGAATTCCCTTTCTGCAGGGGCCAGAGGAATTTAGATGTAATTGGACTAAGAAGGTGTAATTGTTCTTGGCTAATATTGTCTGGGCAAAGGCAGGAACCAGAGATGAAAACTTGGAAGACTCTTAGTCCTCCCTCAATTTACCTCTAACATGAGTAATTTGGGGTCTTAGTTGACCACAATCGTATAAAGCCAGCAGTATTTTTCAAAAGTCAAAAATGCCAGGACATTTGAAAGCTGAACTGATAAAAGAATGAAATCTAGCCGTCAGTCTCCTCAGCCCCCATGTAAAATGAGAGTCCTAGAGTAGAGGATTTCTAATGCCTCTTCTACTCAGGCATCCATGTGGGACAGGCAAAAGGTCACCTGTTCAGAAGTGACACCTCAGCGGGTGATGCTGTGGGCAGGGATAGAACAGCCTGGTTGTTGGGGGGTGGGAGGGTTTAATCACTCCCCAGTCCCCCAGGGTGGCAGCAGGAAGTCACACTGATAGGAACATGGCAGGAGGCCTTCTGTTTGGGAATTGCCTCAGACATCCTTTATTGCACCCAGCTGGTGGTCCTGAGATTTCCTGGGGAGCCCGGCTGCCCTGCATACACATGGGGTGGAGGGGTGAGACCAAGGAGAACAGGCGTCCAGGGACATGTGAAAGAGATTGATAAAGCCCCATGACTTGACGCTGGGGTTTCAAAGGACAAAGGTGAGTGTCTCCAAGCCAATAATCAGTACTATTTGGTTTATCTGTTTCTCTTGTCATTTTAGGAGCATTTCTGGAGTATTGACCAAACTGAATTTCGGGTCCCACCCAGACTGATCATTCAGATATGGGATAATGACAAGTTCTCTCTGGATGACTACTTGGGTATGGCTCGCATTTTGGATGACTTTCTCCTAGAAATTATACTTGGAATTAATGAAATCAATTAATTAAGTCGATTTGGCATCGACTAAATCTCCAGTACTTGTTGGTCATTTGCAGGCATGCCCACTGCCTGGCACAGTGGATGTCACCCCTTTCCATGGGTCTTGACCATGCTCATTGGCTCCCATGGAGGCCCCTACACCAGCTCCTGTCTCTCTATGAAGACTCAAATCCTGTTTTCACCAGCAGAGGCCCACCCTTGCCTCCACTTCCAAGCTACCCACTCACTCCTCAGCACATTGGCTTCGGCTCCCACCCTCCTCCTCCCATGCTGCTCTTGAAAGTTACCAGGGTCCCCTAACCTCCAGACCATTGCCCTTCCCCCAGGCCCACCCTCCTGCAGCTAAAGGTACCTGGCTCTGTTAAAGCCTCCTCCAGGCCCTCCCTTTCTAGGCACACTCCTCCCGTACCCCCTAGCATTATGCCTCCTGATAATTTAGCTCTCCTGGGCCCTGAGTCTGTCTCATTGGTCAGCCCTATTTTTTCCTCCCCCTCTTAAATACAGGCCTTCCCTGAGTCTTTCACTCTTCTCCAGGCCCCCTCAGTAGTTTACCCGCTCCCACCTCAAGTAAAGGTAAATCTTCAGCTTTTAAACCAGAGTGCCTGGCCCGACCTCTCACATTGTCCCTCACATAACCTTAAGAAACTATTTTGATGATTATTGCCAATTACCAGCCAGAACTTCCACCTCTATGTTTGGCTGGCACCTCAAATTTACCGTGACTGAAATCAAGCCCAGCCTTTCTTCCCTGACCTCATACCTTCTCTCCTCACAGATTTCTTTTGCTGTTTGTGGCATAGTCATTTTTCAGCCACCCAGGAAGAGGCACCCAGAGTCCTCTATGATTCTTCTCTCTTGCCCCCCAAATACAGGCAGCCACTCAGTCCTAACAATTTAATCTGCTTTATCACTCTGTTTTATTTTCTTATTTCTATTATCTCTGCCATTTGCCAATTCAGACCTCATTTTCTCTTACCCGGCTGTTACAGCGGCCCCTGACATGTCTCCCTGCTTCAGTTTTGCTTTCAAGGGATCTTTCCTGGCTGAGGAAAAGCACATTGTGGCCAATGGCTGTGTCTTGTTCCCCGCTTTAACTCCTGACAGCACCTGAGGCAGTGGCTTTCACTAAGTGCTCAGTAAGAGTTGAATGAACAAATGAGTGTGCAAATATGCTAACTTACAATGCTTATGAACAGGAAAGATGTATATACTAGATTCCAGAATAGTAGCGAGATTTCCCTTGGATTTTAAATTAAATAGTCTGATAGCAAATAAGGAGAATAGCTATATTTCAAAATGACTGGTAAAGAAATGGCTAACAAATTATCACCAGAAGGAGAGATGGGAGAAAAGCACACACAGGCTCCAGAAAGGATGAGGTAAATGTGGACTATGAATCCATTAGCTGACGAAGGGCAGCTTCTGACTCTGACAATTTAAAGGGGATTGATTACAACCCCCCTATTGCTCTTCGCTGCCACCATTGAAGAACAGATTCTAGTCCCAGTTGTGCATAGACTTGACCCCGGTTCACAGATACCACATTTTTAAGGAAAGGGCTCATGGGACTTCCCAAGCCCAAAAGATAGTCACAGTAAAAGTGACATCAAAGACTTAATGCCTCACCTCCCAGAAGAAAAAAATGTGCTTCTCCAGGCACTTGATCTGGGCTCCCTGGTTCCTGGGGAGAATTCTTCTTTTGAGTTAGTTAAGTTCCTTCTCAAGCTCCTGTTTCCCAGGTTCCACTAGGAGAGGCTTGAACGTGAATGTTCCACGGAGCCTCCCGTGTTCTGTCTGTACTATGAGGTTTCAGGCAGCTCCGAACCAAAATGAGCAAATGTCAAAGCCAGGGGCACTCAATTCAGTGGAAATGTTGTCTGTAGATGTTTAATTACTTTGAGCGTGTAGAAGAGCTCTGTTTATGCTTGTGTTGTTGGGAAGTAATGCATGCAGTCCTCTGTTAGATGCTGAGCAGATGTTTCCTCTGCCATTTTCCATCTTACGTGGAAAGAATGTTACATGTCTACCAGGATCCGTTTCTCTAACTCACCCATCACCTGTTCAAAATCACCATCTGCCTTTCCTGTTCACTTCTGAATGATGGCATGTCCACTTGGAGCTTATTTGGGTTTAATGTTGTTTTCTTGGCTAGGTTTCCTGGAGCTTGATTTACATGAAGCAATCATTCCAGCAAAATCACCAGAGAAGTGCAATTTGGACATGATTCTGGACCTCAAAGCAATGAACCCCCTTAAGACTAAGACAGCGTCACTCTTTGAACAGAAGTCCATGAAAGGATGGTGGCCATGCTACGCAGATAAAGATGGCTCCCGAGTGATGGCTGTATGAGTGTTTATTGGTTGGGGGTCGTCTATTCCTATTTTTGCTTAGGTTTTGCCCTTCAGCAATAGATTTTACTCCACATAAGAAAGTGCTTGAGTTACGGGACCTGTTTGTACCCAGGATCACAAGAGAGGGTGGGAGACACTGTGTGTGTTTAGTTGGGGGAACGGTAGGTAGGAGAGTTGGAATGCTCAAAACACTAGGAGCCTGAGTGATTGCCCAGTTTCCTTAGGATGCTCCCTCACCAGGAAAGCTTGATAGATGCTGAGCTGCCAGTACAATTCAGTACAGGTGTTCTCACTTAAAAAATCAGGGACAAGGGACCGAGAGTGCTGATAACCCCTAAATAAGGGGAACATAACTTACATGCAAGTTTGGGGAACTCAAGATATATTTTCATGTAGAAACAACAGTGTGGGATACTATACTGTGTCACAAATGGTTACCTAATTCATTGTGTGTTACTAATAAGAGCTAACATTTCTTGGCCATTAATTATGATGCACGCAACATGCTAAGTGCCTTACATTCACAAGCTTCTAGTTTAAAACAACTGTAAAGTATAATTTACATACAATGAACCGCACCCATTTAATGTGCATAATTCAGTGAATTTTGACAGATGTATACACTCCATGAACCCACCACCATAATCAAGATTCAGAACATTTCCATCACCTCCCAAAGTTTCCTTGTGCTCATTTGCATCCCATCCCTCTCTCTGCCCCCGGTCCCAAGCAACCACTGACCTGCACATAATCTTATTTAGTTCTGCTGATGACTCCATGAAGTAGATATTAACTCCATTTTACAGATTGTAAAAACAGGCTTGGAGAGATTGAGCAACTTGCCCAAGTCACATACCCAGCTTTGTCTGCCCCCCAAACCTGGGCTCTTACCATCTGTGCTCCACCACCTAAATGATTCAGTGTCCAGGGTTCCTGAATTGGTGACCTAGTGGGCTTTCCTCAGTCCTGGAAAGTCTGTTCAGGCCTTAGTTGAGCCTGGCTATATAAATGACCAGGTTTCTCTACCTCTTTCAGCCTCGTTGTCCTCACTAGCACATGCGGCTAACAATAGTATCTGCTTTATAGGGTTGTCATGAGCATTAAATGAGATTATCCACATAAAAGGCTTAAAATGGGGCCCAGCACATTGCTCAGGAACTGTGCACAGGGAAGCAGCATTCATTCACTCCTTTCTTCATTTGTTCAGCTAGTGTACATTGAAAACCAACTACATGCCAGCACCGTGCCATACAGTAGGGGCACAGTGGCTGGCACGAAGGGACCTGGCCCTCCTCTCTTGCAGCTCACAGCTAATGCTCAATAAATGTTAGATATTGTTATTAGCAATATTCAGGTTAACCTGGCTCCAAGAAAAGCTAAAATGGAAGGTGTATGCAAAGGAAAGGAGATTGATGTGAGAAAGCTAGAATGACGGGGATACAGAGAATGAAAAGCAGAGAGTGGGAGGACGGGAGAGCAATTTGTCCTCTCAGGTTCCCACACAGAGTCAGTTCAGAAACACATGGAAGAGGAAATGTCATGAAATCTCCTGAGGAAAATTTAAGGCAATCTAAGGATTGTTTTACAAGAATAAAAATCATTGCTCGGGGAATACTCCTTGGGTTGAAGTAAAAATATTTGTGAAACGTGATGTCATGTGTTTAACCTGTTCTGCTTTGCTGAAGGGGAAAGTGGAGATGACACTGGAAGTCCTCAGTGAGAAGGAGGCCGACGAGAGGCCAGCCGGGAAGGGACGGGATGAACCCAACATGAACCCCAAGCTGGACCCACCAAAGTGAGAGGCCCTCTTTGTTCTTGACGTTGTCTGATCCCCAGACACCTGCAGTCTGAAAGCCCCCACTTCCAATCCGCTTAGTGGAATGGATTAGCTGTTGTCCTTCTAATTTTTACTTAATAGTGTGGGGTGAGGGGTGGTGAGGATGGTGATTTGGCTTCAATTTAACCATCCTCCTTTCCCAGGAAACCAAAGTGTGGCACAGCCCCAGGATTTTTAGGAAGCCGTAATACATGAAAGCTCCTATCTCGGCCCACCTACGGGGAATAATGTCTTTTCTTTTCTTTTTTTTTTAAAGATTTATTTTTATTTATTTATATATCCCCCCCCCCCCGCCCCTTGCTGCTTGTACACGCTGTGTTCATTTGCTTTGCGTTTTTCTGTATCTGCTTGTCTCCCCTGATGCGTCAGCTCACCGTGCAGCAGCTTGCCTTCACCAGGAGGCCCCGGGAACCGAACCCAGGGCCTCCCATGTGGTAAACCAAAGCCTAACCAATTGAGCCACAGCCGGTTCCCTGTCTTTTCTTGACTTCATACATGTTGTTGATTATTTCTGAACCTGTTCTGTGCTCTGAGATAAAATATCCGCCCCTCCTGAGTTGATACCATTTCTTTGCCATGCAGCCGACCAGAAACCTCCTTCCTCTGGTTCACCAACCCGTGTAAGACCATGAAGTTCATCGTGTGGCGCCGATTTAAGTGGGTCATCATCGGCCTGCTCTTCCTGCTGGTCCTGCTGCTCTTCGTGGCCGTGCTCCTGTACTCCTTACCGGTGGGACCGCCCGGCCTCTTGTCTTGCTGCCTTGTGAACGGTGGTCGTTGCCTAGCTTGGCTGAGATTCTGTTGATTTAAACCAGTGGTTCTCAACTGGGGCAACTTTGTCCCCCAGGAAACGTTGCCTGGAGCCATTTTTTATTGTCCTAACTGGTGGGTGCTACTGGCATCTGGGGGGTAGAAGCCAGGGAGGCTGCCAAGCATTGTGCAACGCACAGGGCATCGTCCCACGTCAAAGAATTATCTAGTCCAAAACCTTAAAAGTGGAGTGCTAACAAATATGCATTTTTAACACTGTTTCTGCTTCCTTTTCAGAACTATTTGTCCATGAAGATTGTGAAACCAAATGTATAATAAAAGCAAAGGCTTCTTTGCAAGAGTCAGTCAGCAGTGAGGAAACCCTGCCTCCGATCATGGACCAAAGTCAAATGTGATTCTATTTGCATCTGAGACTACAGACAAGTGGCGTGTTATTCTCCTCCAAGCGCCTTCAGTTCCCAAAGGGTCTAAGTCCTGGAAAGTCAGGCCAACAAGCAACATTTTTATCATATTATCTTTTGAAGTATTAAAAGTTTTATTTTCTAAAGTTTTAATCATGTTTTTCAGAACATTTTTCAAGGTGGCTGGTTCCATTTAAAAATCAACTTTTTATGTGTCGTTACTTCTGTAATTCAATTTTTGGAAATTGCTGAAATAGAATTCAAAAATTTCTGAATCTTGACTTTATATACTTATCATTTGTAGTCAACAGAATAGTTA
>PVKH010036390.1:0-11600 GCA_004027955.1 Chaetophractus vellerosus | reverse complement strand
GGCTGGCTGTGCTCGATTTGCAGGCGACCTGCCCTGCCTGTGGCGGCTTTTGCCTGTCCATGGCAGCTTTTTGCCCTGCCCACGGCGGCTCCGGCCCGCCCATGGCGGCTTGCCATTCTCAAGGCGGTCTGCCCGCTAGGAGAGGTCCCCGGGAACTGAACCCAGGGCCTCCCATGTGGTTTCTCAGCGAGCTCTTTATCCACTGAGCTATCTAGCTGGGCCCTGCACCCATAACTTTTGATGCACACTTTTCATCTTTGTTAAAATCAGCATTGCCAACTTTGAAGCTTGAACTCAAAACTTGCTATTCCAATAAATGTTTAATTTTTTATTGATCTTGTAAAAAAAAAAAAGAAACTCAAAAAGTCTTCTTTGCAGAAATATAAAAGCCAATTATTAAATTTATTTGGAAGGTCCTCAAACAGTCAAAAATATCTTGAAATAGAAGAACCAAGTTGGAGGACTCATACTCCCGGACTTTAAAGCGTTGCAATGTTACGTTGTTCAAAATAGTTGGAACATTTGCTAAAATTGATAATAGTACATTTTTATAATTATACTACTTTCTCAACTGCATTTACCCTTGTTATAAGTGATGAAAAATATTTTAAAAATTACTAATAATCAACCATAGTTTACTTTAGGGTTATTTCTTCCTCAAACCACTCAGTTACTAACACCTTGTCTTAGTGTAGCACATTTGTTATAATTCATGAAAGAACATTCTTATCTTTGTTGTATTAGTGATAGTCCATCATCTACAAAATGGTTCACTGTGTTATGCTTTCTCCCCTTGGTAGGAGCAATGTGCTTTCCAGCTTCATACATTCAAAGCAGAAAATGTTGTATATGAATGATTTTATTTAGTTTAATAACAGAGAAAGATGAGAGAAGGAGAGATACAGAGACTGAGAGAGTAGGGGATAGGTAGCAACTGATAGACTGAGACAGGTAGTCAAAGCAAATTTGTATATGTCAATGAAGGGTTATTTATTACAGGATTAATATTACAATTAATCTCTCATGATCCAACTCTATTTTGTTCTTGAATTTTATAAAACAGGAACTATTTAAGTAAGTCATGGTATAGTATAGGTGAAAAAATTTGATTTCCACCTGCATCATTCTTATGAAATTATAATCAGTATGTGGAGAATAGAAAAAATTAGTCACAGTTACATTTCAAATTATTCTCTAAATCTTAAGATTCAAACAGTTTTTGGAATTTTAAAATTTTCATATACACACCATCTGTTGATATAGACCTCAAACATCCACAAAAGTGATGAATTAGATTTGCTGTGATGATAGCAACTCATCCAATCAGAGAGGATTTCCATAATGAAGGTTTGTCCCTCACCACAGTTCATGTAGGCTGCAGTGTTTCTTTGGCACTGACTCAGCTGTGTCATTGCTCCAAGTGTGTCTTCAATCCAGGATGCAGAATGAAGAGGTGCCTATTCTCAAGACAGACAGGAAGAGTGAGGGAAGTGGAAGAAAATCACAATGCTACTTACAGTTTCCTCTTTGTCTTTTAGAATGTAACATTTGCTCACATTCTATTCTCCAAAGCATGTCATATGGCCAATTCTAAAGTCAAACAAGGTGGTTAATCCATAAACAATTGTGAAAAAAACATCGGTCTGATAGAAAAACTGACAATCGAAGATTTCCTACTTGCATTGACATCAGATGTTTATGTATCATATATTATAGGGTTGCAACCTGAAAGATGAGAGTTAGAGGAAATATTTGAGTAGCCAAGAAACAGCAGCCTTGCAGATATTCCCAAAGACTGTTGACATATGACAACAGATTGCTGGAAGTGAGGTGATGGTCACGATGTCATTCCTCTTGGATCTGCAGCCTCTCCTCAGTGAGAAGGGCTGGTCTACACCTTTTGCCTGGCCTTTCTCTTCTGGGGCATCACCTAAATGATGCCTCACTGTTTCTCAATAGTTTTCTGTAAGAACCACCAAGGACAGAATGATAAAGACCAGAAACTGAGTTTTTACCAGTTTCCTTTGTGTGTCAAAGAATTGGAAAATGGTTAAAGAAGCCTGATTCATGAATTTGTGGTAAATACCAGTTTCTATGTAGCAACCATTTTACTCCTGACACTCTTAACATCAGATAGAATATTCAATTTTTGAAACAAACTGCAATTCCAAGAATAATTTATTTGCCAGGTGACAATTAGGCATTGCAGACAGTGAGAAGAGGTTAATGGTGGCAGATTGCCAGACAGTTGATCAGATGGAGGGGATGATAGGGGAAAAAAATGTACACAAAAAAGTATTTGAGAGAAAAAGAAAATTTTTGCTTTTCCTAAAAGACTAATATTTTTTTCTAAAATTTTTGTTTAAACTGTCATAAAGCACAGCTTAAAACAAGTACGCAAAAGCGAACACATACGTAAGTTATTAAGTAATTAATATAACTTAATGAGCAAGGCTTTTTAGTCATCTTTTGAATGATCTGGAAGTTTTCCATTTTATATTGAATATCCTTAATGCTGTTTATAAAAGCACTTTAAAGCACATTTGTGTTGTTTCTATAGTGCATATTTTTAGAGCATATTTTTTTAACTGAACAAACTTACTTGGCCAGTGTACTGCTCAAAGTTATATTTAAATTACCAGCTCTCCTTATATACAAGAATGAGCCTAGAAAGGCCATATTTTTCAGAATTTGAAAATATTGTTTTCTAGGGAAAAGACTCTTTCAAAAATGTTGCAGAAGGAAAAAAATGGAGGATAAGAAGGAGAAACCATTTGCATCAAATGTGCCAAAGAAAACTAAAATTAACATGGATGTGCTCCTTGAATGTGCAGAATTACTTGATTCAACTGCCTTGGCACAGCCAGCCCCAAAACAGAAAATAAACAAAATAATATATTAACTCTTAACCTGGTTAAACAAGATACTGAAAAACTAGAATTGATTTTGGAAACATCAATTAAATAAGCTATGGATGTAGGTGTATTGCAAGCCTCTTTTGTCAATCTAAACTCTTCAATTATTACCTGACAATTTCAGATTCAGAAGGTATTCAGTGCTCAGAAATTCAAGAAGTGCTTTGAAATAGCTGCTAATCCAAAATTTAAAAATAACTCTATGGAAGTTAAGTTAGCACAGGATATTCCAGTCTTATTCAACAAAATTACTCAAACAGTTTAAGAATTAAACACAAGTAAGGAGTTTTTTATTGTCATTTTTGCACACACTGAAAATTCTAGACCTGTAATTAATTCTGTTACTTTTCATCAACAAGACACTGTGGAAATGGAAGACACAAACATTGAAGACTTCTTATATAAGGATATACACGATGGAACAGAAGTTTTCCAAATTGAACATTCTTATTGCAGAAAAGACACAAATAAGGAACATTTGCAGGAGAAAACCTTGAGCTACATTCAAAGATAACACTTCTTGAACTACAAGAGCAACAGACTTTAGGAAGTCTGAAATCTTTGGTAGCTGTTTTAAGGCAGTTAAAATAGAAAAATTGGCTATCTGAAGAAAATACCAAGATTATAAAAAAGTATTTCACAACATACAAAGTTACTATGATATAAAGAGGTTTTAAAGCTACAAACAAGGCTTTTTCAGTGAAACCAAAATTACATGTAAAGTGAGTTTTTTCCTGTATGATGAGGCTATGGAAGTGATCTGTTATGAACTACATTGTGTTACTGCAGTACTCATTTTTTAGAAAAACTAGAGAATTGTTGAGCTGTGGAAAAAATGTTTTAATCCTTGATAATTTTCCAAATTAAAGTTAAAATATAGTAAGTAAATAATATGATTAAAGTCATAAAATGAGAACACTGTGCTATGGTAAGAAAAAAAAAAAGCCCAAAATAGAAGTGCCCAAAATAGAAGTTAGGCTCAGAAATCAGACCTGGTTCTACCATTTGCATATGACTTAGGTGATTTATAAAACTTGAACTTCAGTACCTAATCTGTAATTGAGGGGAATTACTACATCTCTGATGTAGTCTCTTTGTTTATAGTTCTTTACCTTTCTAAGAGGACACTTTTAACAGAACACGTTTTCCATAAGGTTATACTTACATATTACTAGATGTTGGCTAGAATTGCTATAAGTAAATATTGGAATATCCTCATTATTTATTGAATTCTGTATTGTTTGACCTTTTGGCTATTTATTCATCTGTACTATAAAGGAAAACACTTCTTCTATAGTTTTATTCAGTTGGACTAAAACAAGCTATCACTCATTAGACCAGTTCTTAGGAGAGGTACTTTAAACGGTAAAGAATATAAATTTCAGTGCCTTATATATGATTTTCCATATTACTACATAATCATTTAGGATTTTATATCTTGTATTTATAAGATTATATTTATAAATGAAAAATAGGAAAAAGAGGTTATTATGTATATAAGTATATTTTAGAAATAGGTGTAGATTTTTAAGTGTGCTTGACGTTTTAAAATAACAGGATGATATAGTAAGACTTAATACTATAAATTCCCACATCTGCATATTTTAATGAAATTTATTAGCAGGAAATTATAAATATATGATGAAGACTTTAAGGTGACAAGTAGGAAAGAGAAATTATGATGTAAATAAAAATATTGCTTAAGTCCACAGGAATTTAAGAAAAATGAATGTAAAAACAAAGACAGGGCTAGTAACACAAATATGAAAAATACGTGATATATTTTCTTAAAAATGGCAGTCAGTATAATTAAATAGGACTAGAAGTGCTAATATGTCGGTGTGATAGTTCCTTTTGCATATGGGCAAGTTCCTATTAGTCTGAGTCTTAGTTTTCTCATCTGTAGAATAAAAGATACTATTACCTACCTTGGAGGATGGGTTTCAGAATTCATAAGGAAATGTATTTTTGGAAAATAATAGGCACTCTATAAATATTAATTTGTCTCTGAAGGGCGAACAGAATACTAATTATTTTATAATTTCATGGCGATTATATTGGCTGGATTTCACTTATTTTCATCAGGCATAAAATTTGCTGTTATAAGAAGAAAATAACAGATTGCAAGTGTCTAGATTTCTTCCTGTGGCTATATGGAACCAGAATGATGAGGTTTGAAAGTGTCTCCATGAACAAAAGAAATAATATAATGGTGATGTATTAATATTTTTTGTCTGCTATAATAAAAGATCATAAAATGTGCAGCTTAAAACACCAGCAATTTATTCTCTCAAATTTGCAGAGACAAATGATCTGATATCATTTTGGACTGAAATCAACCTGTTGAAAGGGATGGGATCCTTTAGGACTCTAGGGGAGAATCCATTCATTCTCTCCTGCCAATTCTGTTGGCTGAAGTCAAGTCATTAAGTCATTCCATAAATTGTTTTTCTACACTCCACTCTTGAACACCTCGGTAACATTACAACCTCCTTTTCTGTGTTTTAACTCCCTCTACCTCCCCCTTATAAAGACACACATAGTCATATTTCACAAGAGGTTTCACTATGCTATATAGCTCCATGTTACATTTTTTAGCTTGCCTACCGGTAATATACACAAACTTAAACTTTCCCTTTCAACCACTATCATACCCATATAATAGCGCCTCTAATTACAAACACTATGATATGCTTTCACCATTTCTGTTCATTTCCAAAGATTTACAAACTTTTTACCAATTTCTGCACAGATTAACACTCAGCTTTTTATTCTCTACTTCATTCTAGTTTTTGGTGAACTATATTCTAATTATTAACTCCATGATTTTACATAATACAGTTAGTCCATCATAGCACAATCCTATATATTAGTCCTTTTGTGCCTGGTTTGCTTCACTCAACATAATGTCGTACATGTTCATCCATGTTTTCATATGCTTCATGACTTTATTTCTTCTTACAGCTGCACAATAGTCAAGCTTGTGTATGCAACACAAATTTTATCCATTCATTGGTTAATGGACAACTGGGTTTTTCCAACTTTTGATAATTGTGAAATGGTGCTATGGACATCAGTGTGCATGTGTCTATTCATCTCATTGCTCTCAGTTCTTCCGGATGCATACCTATTAGGGGTATTGCCAAGCCACATGACAACATAGTCAACTTCCTTAGTAACTGCCAAACATTCCTCCAGTGGCTGTACTATTGTACATTCCCCTCAACACTGAATAAGCACTCTTATCTTTCCACATCCTCTGCAACATTTGTAGTTTTCCTTTTTTTAAAATAGTGGCCCTTCTAATAGTTGTGAAATGATATCTCATTGTACCTTTTATGGGCATTTCCCCAATCACCAGAAATGTTGGAAATTTTTTCATGTGTTTTTTTCTACCTGTATTACTTCTTTGGAAAATTGTATGGTCAAATATTTTGCCCATTTTTATTATTACTGTTGGTCTTTTTATTGTTGAATTGTAATATGAATTTATATATCATGAACATTAAACCTTTATGAGGTATGTGATTTCCAAGTATTTTCTCCCTTTGACTTGGCACATTTTCACCCTTTTGACAAAATCTTTTGAAGTATGAATGTATTTAATTTTGAGGATGTCCCATTTATAATATTCTTTTTATTTTATTGCTCATGCTTTGAGTGTAAGGTCCATGAAAATCATCATATCTGACAAGATCTTGAAGATGTATCCCTATAGTTTTTTCTAATAGTTTTATGGTCCTGGCTTTTTTATTTAGGTTCTTGATACATTGTGAGTTGATTTTTGTACAGGGAGTGAGGTAAAGATCATCTTTCATTATTTTGGTTTTGGATATCCAGTTCTCCCAGCACTATTTGTTAAAGTGCCTATTTTGTCCCCTAACATGGATTTGGCAGTTTTGTCAAAAACCAGTTTGCCATAGAGCTGAGGTTCTACTTCTGGATTCTCAAATCTATTCCACTGATCAATGTGTCTATCTTTATGCCAATGCCATGTTGTTTTGACCACTGTGGTTTTTTAATATGTTTCAAGTTCAGACAAATTCCACCTACATCATTCTACTTTTTCACAACGTTTTTGGCTATTTGGGTGCCCTTTCCTTTCAAAATAAATGTGGTAATAACCTTATCTATTTCTGTAAACTATGCTGTTGGAATTTTTATTGACATTGCATTGAATCTATAAATCAGTTTGGTTAGGATTGACATGTTCAAGATATTCAGTCTTCCAATTCATGGACACAAAATGTCATTCCATTATTTTAGGTCTTCTTTGATTTCTTTTAGCATTGTTTTGTAATTTTCTGTATATAGGTCCTCTACATGTTTGATTAAATTCATTCCTAGGTATTTGAGTCTTTTGTTGCTGTTGTAAATGGAATTTTTTGTTGATTTCCTGCTTAGATTGTTCAATACTAGTGTACAGAAAAATTACTGTATTTAGTATGTTCGTCTTGTACCATGACACTTTGCTCAAGTATATTTGTAGTAGAGTTTGCAGGAATTTTCTAAATATAGATTCATATCATCTGAGAATAGGCAGACTTTTAATACCTCTTTTCCTGTTTGGATTCCTTTTTTCGTGTGTGTCATTTATCTAGCTGGAACTTCTAGTACAATGTTGATTAACAGTGGTGACGGTGGGCATCCTTGTTCCTTGCTTTTAACTTCCCCATTGAGTACAATATTGGCTTTGATTTTTCATATATGCCTTTTATCTTATTGATGAAATTTCCTTTTATTCCTATCTTTTGAAGATTTTAACAAGAAAAGGAGCTGAATTTTGTCCTATGCATTTTCTTTATCAATTAAGATGATCATGTGTTTATTTCCTTCAATTTATTAATGCCATTTATTACATTAATTGATTTTCTTGTGTTGAAACACCCTTCTCTACCATGAATAAATCCCACTTAGTCGTGGTGTCTAATTCTTTTGATTTGCCACTGGATTCTATTTGCAAGTATCTTGTTGAAAAAGTTTCAACCTATGTTCATTTGGCTGTAATTTACATTTTTGTTGTATCTTCATATAGCTTTATTATTATAATGACATTGACTTCAAAATATATTTTGGATAACTTTCCTTCCTCTTCAATTTTTTGTGAAAGAGGTTAATCAGTATCAGTTTTAATTCTCCTTGAAATTCTTGGTAAAATTCACCTGTAAACCAATTGGTCCTTGGCTTTTCTTTATTGGGAGATTTTTTATAAGTGATTCAATCTCTCTAAATATAATTGATTTGTTGAGTTCTTGCATTTCTTTATGAGTCAATTTAGATTTTTTGTGCATTTCTAGGAGTTTGTCTATTTCATCTAGATTGTATAATTTGTTCAACATTGTTCTCATAATATGCTCTTAAGATTCTTTTTATTTCTGTGAGGTCAGTCAGAACATCCAAATTTCATTTCTGATTTAATTAATTTTCACATTCTCTCTTTTTTTCTTTGTTAGTCTAGCTAGTGGGATGTGAATTTTATTGATCTCACAAACCACTTTTTGCTTTTGTTGATATTTTCAATGTTTTTCTCAATTTCATTTCTTTGTGTTCTAATAATATTTATTATTTCTTTCCTTCTGCTTGCTTTGAGATTGATTACCTATTATTTTTCCAGTTCCTCCAGGTGTTTGATTATGTTTTGATTTTAGTTTTTTTAAAAAAATATATATAGGCATTTGTGTTTATAAATTCCTTTCTCAACACTAACTTCACTATATCCCATACATTTTAAGTTGTGTTATTGCTTTCATTCATCTTGAGATATTTACTAATTTCTCTTGTAATTTGTTCTTTAACTGTTTTATTTTTAGAAGTGCATCCTTCATGCATTTGTGGATTTTCTTCTTTCATGCCTATTATTGATTTCCAGTTTCATTCCATTATGATCAGAGAATATATCAGACATATAATTTAATTTGTTTTATAGTTATTGAGACCTGTTTTCAGACTCAACATGAGTTCTCTCTTGGAAGAAAAAAAACATGAGCTCTTGAATAGAATTTATAACCTGCTGTATATGTCTCTTAGGTCTAGCTCATTTACCATATTGTTCAAATTATTTGCTTCTTTGTTTATCTTCTGTCTAGTTGATCTATTTACTGATGTGAGTGACATGTTGAAATGTCCAACTATTTTGTAGAGACATCTATTTCTCTGTTCAGTTTTGTTTGTTTGCCACAAAGATATTGGGACAACCTGTTCCGATGCATAGATATTTATGACTGTTACTCTTTCCTTATGGATTGCCCCTTTTAGTTCTAATCTTTTATAACTTTTTTTTGCATTTGAAGTCTGTTTTATCTGATATTAGTATAGCTACCCCTGCTCTTTTTTGTTACTGTTCGCATGAAATACCTTTTTCTAACCTTTCATTGTTGGCCTATTTGTATCCTGGGGTCTAACATGAGTCTCTACCAGACAGTATATAGATGGTTCATTGTTATTTATCCATTCTGTCAGTATGTGTCTTTTGATTGTGGAGTTCAATACTTTCACATTCAATTATATTACTGTAAAGGCAGTATTTATTTCAATCATTTTTAATGCATTTTTTATTTATTCCCCCCTCTTGCTGCTTCTGTTCGCTGTGTGCTTTCTGTGCCCATTCACTGTGCATTTCATGTGTCTGCTTGTCTCCCTTTGTTGCATCATCTTGCTGCACCAGCTCTCTGCAGGTGCAGGTGAGGGCCATTGGCTCTCTGCAGACATGGACCGTCAGCTCTTCGTGGGCACAGGCCAGTTTGCCCCCACCAGGAGGTGCCAGGAACTGAACCCAGGATCCTCCCATATGGTAGATGGGAGTCCAACAACTTGAACCACATTCACTTCCTTATTTCAACCATTTTTCCTTTGATTGTCATATGACATATCTTATTTTTGTTTGTCTTTATACACTTTTGGTTACCCTTTCTGAAAATATTCACTTCTTTATTCTCCTCCAATCTTCTCTCTCCTGCCTTTTCCTTTTGAGCTGTAAAATTCTCTTTACTGTTTCCTGCACAACAGGATTCTTATTTTCAAACACTCTTAGTTTCTGTTTATATGGGACTTTTTACACCCACTTTCATATGTGAAGGACAATTTTGCTGAATAAAATATTCGTGCCTGGCAGGGTCATTCTTAAAGGTATCATAGTATTGTCTTCTTGACTCCATAGTTTCTAATGAGAAATAGGCACCAAGTCTTACTGGGCATCCCTTGTATGTGATGGTTTGCTTCTCAATTGCTGCTGTCAGAATTTTCTCTTTTGTGTTGATGTTTGACATTCTGAGTAGTATGCTTTTTTTCATAAGTCTATTTGGATTTATTCTCATTAGCATATACTTTGCTTTTTGGACTTGTATATTCAACTTTTTCCATGACAGTTGGGGAAATTTTAGCCATAATATCCTCAAATAATCTTTCTGCCCCCTTTTCCTTCACTTCTCCTTCTAAAACTCCCATGACACCTGTATCAGTGTGCTTCATGCTCTCACAGAACTTCCTGGGTAGCTGCTCATTTCTTTTTCTATTCCTTTCCCTCTCTGCTCTTCTCTCCTTTCAATTTAAGTGGTTCTTTCTTCTTCATCACTGATTCTTTCTTCAATAAGTTCAAAAGTGTGATTCTATGCCTCTAGTGTATTTTAATCTCACATATTGTGTCTGTCATTCCCATAAGCTGTTATTTTTATATTCACACTTTCATAATTTTCTTTGCCCTTGTCCAGTGTCTTTATCTCTTTAGCCATGTTGTCCTTAAACACCATGATTTGATTTAGGAGATTTGTATGAACATCATTGACTAGTTGTTTCAAAGGGTGTATCTCATCTGGAGCTTTGATTTGTTCCTTTGCCTGAAACATACCTTCTTTTTCTTAGTACAGCTTGCAATTTTTTGCTAATACCTAGGTATCAATTATAATGGTGACTGTACTGTGATGCTCTGTTTCTCTGTCTTGCCTAGGAAGTTAGTTTTAAGTGCCTGTTATCAGTATTCTTTGATTTTAATTTCAACTTGTTCTAGGTCTTTAATATTGCTCCTGTTTAACTGCTCAAACCAGGGCCTTGGACCCAGTAATGTGATACAGAACAGTTTACAAGAGCCTTGTGGAGCACATTGAGAAAGTCACCAAAAGCCTCTTATATATTTAATTTTTCCTCCTTTCATGCACTTTCTTGGTCTGTCAGCAGATGGCACTCTTCAGAAGTCCTCTCTGCCAAACCCTAGGGAGAAATGTGTTCATTGGAACCATGCCTGTTTGACTATGAAGAAGAAATGTGCCAGAAAATTCACCATCAGGGTGGGCTATTCAGTGCCAACCATGGTAAATAAAATTTGCTAGCTACTATCCTCCCTCAGCAGGCTGCACCCTCCCTTGTCCTAGTGAGTAACTATATTGCCAATCCACTCCCTTCTTTCATCAGTAACCAGTCCACGTTAGTAAGCAGGATGTTTGAGAAGGCAGGGTGTTTTTTAGTTCCTTGCTGGGTCCCAGGGAAAATAATGTCATGGTCCCAACTGGCCTGGAAGGGCTCAGCCCATGGGACACAAAAGACCCAATTTGCCAGCTATAATATGAGTTGACTGTAGCCTCTGTTTCTCTCTCTCTCCCCTTTCCTGGGGAAGTGGACCAGTATGACCCCCTCCATCTGTAACTGGTGGCCAGGGTAGAGGAACCTGATATGTTTGCTCCAAACATGGGGTGT
>PVKH010036389.1:0-11597 GCA_004027955.1 Chaetophractus vellerosus | reverse complement strand
ACATATAGGCTGGTTTCAGTCAGGTGAACCAAACACTGTGGCCAGAAGGATGGAATCATTTGAATGACTAGTCCCAGATTACAAAAGTCCTGCTGGTGTTGGCAGGCCCGAACAATTTCTCTTACGTAAACAGATCAGGCACAATTATTATAAAATGGAGGAGGAGTTGATATAAAAACCTAGAGACACTAAGTAGATAGAAATTTTACATTTATATTATCTAACTCTTCCTGAAATCCTTTTGGAATTCTGAATAAAATTGCATTGAATTTAAAATAGATTTGGAAAGGGTTAGCATTTTCCAAGTGTTAATTTTCCTCATTTAGAAATGAAGAATTTCTCACATGCATATAGTTTTTATTTTTTGTCTTTATTTTATGTCCTTATTTTATGTTCTTATGTTATGTACATCCTATCTTTTCATGTTAAATATTACTATATATTTTTGTCCATTTCCATTTATAACCACTTTTTGAAGTTATAAATGTATTATTTTGGGGATAATTATTCCTTCCCAAGACTCCTCATTAGTTTTAATATTTTTATTAAAGATATTTTTATTGGGGCCGGCTGTTTGGCCAGTTGGTAGGGTGCCAGTTTACCACATGGGAGGCCCCGGGTTTGGTCCCTGGGCCTCCTTGAACGGGCAGACCGCCTTGAGAAGGCAAGCCAACGCGGGCAGGGCATGCCGCTGCGGGCAGGGCACGCAGCCGTGGGCAAAGGCAAGTCCCCGCAGGCAAAAAAGCAAGCCCCCGTGGGCAAAGGCAAGTCCCCATGAGCAAGGACGAGCCCCCACAAGCAGGCGGGCCGCCGCACCGGTGAGCTGACTCGGCAGGTCACCCCAGCAGGGAGAGACAAACAGACACAGAGGAACGCAGAGAAAAATGAACACAGCAAGAACAAGCAAAAGGGGGGGATGTATAATAAATTAAAAAATAAAAAATAAAATTTTATTAAGTCTCTGTTTACACCTTACCTTTGGATATATTAAAATTTATAGAGAAATATAAAGAAGAAAATAGTATATTACCCACACCCAGAAGCCATCATACTTATATGTATCTATTTACTATGAATGTCTATTATATAACTGTTTCTTTTTTCTTCCTCATCAAATGTCCTCTGTGGTCTAGCAATATTGGTTAGTGTTCCAGTTTTCTTTCCTATTTGGTTTTCTACCTCCATGCTTGGCTTAACTGGAAAAAGAGAATTCAGATTTTCAATTGTATAAGAAATGATTATATGGCCTTCTGCATTTGTGGTTTATTCATCACAGACAGAAATGCCCAAAACTCTCTCTCTCCCTTCTTCCCTATTATTGTGAATTGAAATTTATTTCCATTCCACATTAACAAACTAAATTGCTGTTTTTATGTTTATTGTAATTATTATTACTTATAGAAATGTTTCTCAACCACATTACAGCCATTTGGGATAGGACAATTCTTCATAGTTCAAAAGCGTCCCATGCATTGCATGTACAAAATGCTAGTAGCAAACCTCTATCATCTTAACCCAAAAAAGTTTTTTTCCAAATGCCATCTAAGGGAATGGGACTGCCCCCTTTGAGAATTTCTGATATGAATTAATATTTATGAGATTTATCAGTATGATTTCATGATATCTTTGATTACTGTTCCTATCCTTCCTTATAGGATCAATTTTATTCTTCCTTGAATACAGTGAATGTAGTTTTTCAAGTGAGAGTGTAAGTTTGTCTTTCAATATACTACTCAATAATGTACTCGTTTATTGTGCTGGTACGGTAGTCAACTCATTTTAAATGTCTTTTATTTTTTTAATTATAAATTTTCTTACTAAAGTCACTAAGTATCTTCTGAGATTTCTGTACTTTGCCGGCAAAGGAGGAGGTTTCACCAAAAGCAACATCTGTTACATTAACCTTTCAATCTAAGCAAACACATCAGATTAAAAGAAAGTTTTGCTTTTTTATTAATCTTTATACTAGTTATTTTTTTTCTTCCATCGTTTTCATCTTAGTAATTTTATGGCTATGCATTCAAAATATTATCCCATGTTATTGTTCTTTCAATCGTAAACTTCTTTATGTTAAAGTATTTTTAATTTCCATTCTACTTCACGAATTTTTTAGAAATGTGTTCAATTCTTTTTTCCTATCTATTGATGTATTAAAATTATTTTAATGTGTCAATTTAATGCTTTATATTAATAGATTTTCTAATGAGCTATACTAGCATTCTTGAAAAATTCTATTGATAGTGGTACATGACTATTTGGCATACAATTTCTTCAAGAATTGCCCATCCATAATCATAAGAAAAAGTGCCTAAAGTTTCATTTTGGTTCTATCTTTATCAAATTTATGTCTTCATGTTATGCCATCTTTATAAAATAAATGACCCGTTCCTTGGAGATTAAATTGAAGTCAATAGAAGTTAATTATGATAGATGATTAGTAAAAACTTAATGGAACATATTGATAGAAATAACTTTTAAAGAAGAGTAGAATGATTCCTTTAAAATTCCAAATTTTTAATCAAATATTTTCAAGTTCTTTCAAGGTTAATGTTTTAGTTTTTCTGGATTATTTTTCTCCTTTTCTCTTGGGAGTCATTAATTCATCTTTTAACTATACTTTCCTCTCTCTGGCACTCTTGATCTTTTTTTCTTTTTCTTTTGTTACTCCTTTAATTTGAATAGTTAGTTCATTTATTTCCAATTTTAAGCCTATTAATTCTATTAATTTCCCTAATCTATATTTGATGCAGTACATTTCATTATTGAGTAGAAAATTTACAATTTTAATGCTGCTTTCCCCTGTGATTTGGAGGTTATGTTAAGCAATATTTATTAATTTTAAGTTATTTAATTTTGGCTTTGATATAACTACAGAATGAGGCATTTAAAGTCTCTATTGTTATCAAGTAAGATTTTTCCCTTATTACACATGTATATGTTTTGACTATAGGATTTAGATATTTATATTTGTGCAAGTGTGTATTTATGTGTCTGTGTGTATGAATGTATCATATCGATTAGATTATTCAAATCATTCTATGGAATATTGGGGGTAGGGAGTAGGGAGTAAAGGCTTAAAATATAGAGTTTCTATTTGAGATGTTGAGAAAGTTTGATGGATAGCAGTGATGGTAGCACAACATTGTAAAAATAATTAAGAGCTGAATTAGATATTTGAATGTGGACAAAAGGCGGCTGTGTGTATCTTACTAGAATAATTTATTTTTTAAAAAATCCAAAGGGAAAAAATCCACAGAACTATAAAACACATTTGAGAACCTAAGTTAAACCATGGACTATAATTAATAGTACAACTATAAAAATGTGCTTTCAACAATTGTACCTCTCTAATGCAAGATATTAATAATAGGAAGGTATATAGAAATCCTGTATTTTATACATGATTGATCTGTAACCCACAACATCTCTAATAAAAGAGAAAAAATAAACACCACACAACAAATCACATTAACAATGTGGAGTTAAAAAAAGAGAAAGCAAGTTGCACAAAAATGCAGAGTGTGATATCATTTATGTACATTTTTAAACATGTGAGTATTCTGGATATCACAAAAGTGGACATGCACATGGAATATTTTATGATAGTTGTTTCCTCTGGGTAGAAGAAAAGGGAATGAGAGATTTTTGTAGTATTTGTAAGGTCTCATGACCTCAGCAGGGCTGAGGGTCCACAGGTGTTTATTATACCAACCTCTATAACTTTAAATGCACAAAAGTTCTCTTCAGTTTTAAATGTGCTTTCCAAATAAGACCAAGTTATAAAAAATTGTGTCTTAAAAACAAGGCCTAGGAGAGTGACACTAAACATTTATGAATTAATGTGTAAGAAAATTATAACTAGATGTGATATAAAATCCTACTCTGAAACCATGGTAATCAGAAAGAATGATCATTATTACATAAATATATATCTTTGTATCCTCTTATAAAGGTAACTATGCCAATTATTTGAATGTCTTAAAAATGATGCTATCAGATTCCTGTATTCATTCTATCTTCTTGATTGTTAGTCATTCAAAATGTCATTCTTTGTGAAAGAAAACATGAAAGATCATCAAATATTCTACCCATTAGCTGAAATTGCTTCTAATGCATGCATAAGTAAGTGTGAAGATTATTGTTGTTTTCCATATTTATCTTTGTAACAAGTCTCTAGAAATGGAGAAATTGACATATATTACCTCCTATATGTGTATAGGAGATGCCTGATTCCTGTACTTTCTTTTTGGTCACAAATACTCCATGTTTCAGTAGATTAATAAAGTTGTATTTTATTTTTCTATATTTCTGCTGTTATTAAAATAAATAAATAACACTAAAAAATAAACACTATAAAATCATTGTTACATTTCCCTTAGATCCCCTCCTTAATGTAAGGAGTACAATCAGGATTCAATCTCATGATTTCTGCTACAGTACCTATGCTTTTTCCCACTTACTCACTGTGGGGATATAGAAAAGAAAGTTCTTCTTTGGAACTCATACATTCAGTCCCTGCTCCCCCAGTACTCTCTCCACAAACTACTACAGCTGATCAGGATTTGTGAATATTTCCAAAAATAGCATAAATCATTGTAAAATGAGAATCATTCTAAGCTAAACAAAAAAGGTAAGAATAGCAGTACAATAGATGCTAACAGCCTGATTTAGTTTCCTTGAGTTAAAGCAAATACCATCCAATGGGTCAGTTTAACAACAACAATTTATTGGCTCATGGTTTCAGTGGCTGGACTTATTTCCTCCAGCGATGGGTATCTTCTGGCTGGCTGGCACTCTTTGAGTTTCCTTGGTGTAATGGTTTGGCAGTTTTACGTAATTATGAATTCCAAAAATATAAATTGAATCATGCTTGTAAACTGATCTGTTAATCTGGGCATGATTAGGTTATGATTAGGGCATTAACTGGGCCACATCAGTAGGGCGTTGAGCCCCACCCCTCAATTGGTATGGTCTCAAGTATAAATGGCAAGGCAAAAGGCAGAGGGAGCAGATTTTGAGAAGCAGATTTTTGAGAAGTACTTCTGATGTTGGAGAAGACGCCCCAGGAAAAGAGAAATGAGCCATTCTCCTGAGAGTTTACAGCTGACATTGTGGAGGAAGTGCTAAGCCTGGAGAGAAATGCAGCCCTGGCAGGAGAGGAACCCAAAAGGCCTGAGCCCTGGCAGACATTGGCAGCTGTCTTGCTCCAACACGTGGACTTTGGTGAGGGAAGAAACTTATGCTTTGTGGCCTGGTAACTGTAAGCTTCTACCCCAAATAAATACCCTTTATAAAGACCAACCAATTATTGGTATATTTGCAAAGGCACTGCTTTGGCTGACTAATACACTTGGCTTTTCTTTCGTATGGCAATGTACATGGCAGCATCTTCTCCTTTCTCTTCTATGTTTGATTGACTTCCAGCTTCTAGTGGCTCCTGTGACTTCTTTCTCTATGGTCTTCTCTATAAGTTCTCCAGTAAGAGGATTAAGAACCACCCTGATTCAGTTGGGCCACACCTTAACCAAAATATTCTCATTAAAAAGGTCCTGTTCCTAGTCAGTTCACACCCACAGGAATTGATTAGAATTAAGAACGTGCTATTCTGGGGTACAGAACTCCAAGCCACCACAGAGCCCCTATATACTGAATCTAAATGCTGGCTTATCCACATAAACAGGCACCACCAGAATTAGGAACTACCTTCCACAGCCTAAAAATGGTAGTGTGGAAGGGGCTTATTGAACTATTGAAAAAGTTGATTATTTTGGAGAAAGTTGTCAGATGCTGTGATGTCTTCTTTTCATCACAAGAGAAGTAAGAGGTAGGGTCCTTGGTGTTCCCCTTCTAGTACTTGTTATGTATTCTCTGGAGTTTGAGGAAACAGAATTTGCTATCTGACACACACTGAGCCTAAACAGGCAGCAGAGAGCAAGGTGTGTTAGTTAATTGCTCTAGTACTGACTACATTTCTACAAAGATATTGCAGAAGCAAAATTATACCACTTCCATTAAGTCTGATTCAGGTCATGTGGAAAAGACCTAATCTAAAGCTCTTTTAAAAGATCCCGCCCTAGAGCACTCTCTAAATAGACTATAAGATTTTAACAGAAGATATTTGCGTGTGGAATGCTGGATATCCAGTAATTGAGGGAATGAGTTGTAAGTGGCTAGCCAGAATAAATATTATTGAGGAAAGGAAATTGAAATTGGAGATTCCCAGGGTGGAAATCTCTAAAAGGTCCACAAAAGGGCCCCAGAAGAGAGTCAGCTTAACTTACCTGATGAATCCGAGTTCACCTGCAGTGGGTCATTAGATGATCTACTTTGGAAAATTTTGACTAATTCCATTTGTACCTGGGCCCAGCCTTGAAGAAGGTAAAAATAACAGTTATCAGCTAAGGGAGAATATGAGGATTAAGTAGAGATGAAACCCCCCATAACCCCCAATCACGACCACCATCAACCCACCATCTCCTCTTACAGATTTCCAGACTTGAAGCAGTATTGTAATAGGGGTGAAGATACAGTCTAAATTGAATTAGAGTTTGGAATTTTGGCCATTGCATTTGACTAAGGATTAGCATTTCTGAATTGGGAGTATTAGGATGACTAAAGGGTGTTTACACTGAAAGCAAGCCAACACAAAATGACTAATACTGTTTGATTGATTGCACTATTATGAACTAAATATATTGTGTAAACTTATGGAGTTAATAATTAGAATATAGGTCGCCAGAAAATAAAAGAAGGGTAGAGAATGGAAAGCTGAAGGTTAATTCTGTGCAGAAGTGATCAACAGGTTGTTTGTAAATCTTTGGAAATGAGTAGAAATGGTGAAAGCATATCATGGTGTTTGTAACTAGCAGTGCTATTATATGGGTATGATAGTGGTTGAAAGGGGATGTCTAAAGTCATGTATATTACTAGAAGGAAAGTACAAAACTAACATGGGACTGTATAAGATAGTAAAATGTCAAGTAAAACACAAATATGGGTGATATGACATGTATAAGACTATTTTTACAAAATATGAATACAAGTATACTTGAGAGAAGAGAAAAAGAATAGCAGCCATGTTGTACAACAGGGTAAGCATTGAGAGATGGAGAGGTGATGAGTTTTGTCTTTTTCCATGTTTGGTTTTGCTTACTATTAATATTATTATTGGAATAATGAAGATACTATAAGAATGACTAAGGTGATGAATTCACAAATATGTGATTACACCAAATACAATTGATTGTACAGTTTGGATGGATTCTTGCTGTATTCATATGTAGCAATAAAAAAGATTTGTTAAAAAGAAAGCAAACTGGGGGCCGGCTGTAGCCCAGTGGATAGGGCGCCCGTTCACCACATAGGAGGCCCCAGGTTCGGTTCCCGGGGACCTCTCCAAAGCAGGCAGACCACCTTGAGAGGGCAAAGCCCCTGTGGGCGGGGCAGAGCCGCCATGGGCAGGGCAAAAAGCCGCCACGGGCAGGGCAAAGCCGCCACGGGCAGGACAAGCCGCCCGCAAACGGGGCAGAGCAGCTGCCCAGGAACGGAGCAGAGCCGCCCATGAGCAGGGCAGGCTGCCTGCGTGGTGGGCTGACCTGGCACATCACCACAATGGGGGGAGACAAAAAGCAGACACAGAAGAACTCAAAAAGATGAACACAGCAAGAGTAAGTAAGCAGAAAGGGGGGGATATGTAACAACAAAAAAAAGAAAGCAAAGTAACAACACAAAAAGTCTTGTAAAAAAAGGTATTCACACTGAAAATATACTAAAAACCATTAAAATGTACATTTTAAATGGTTAAAATGCTGAATTTTATGTTATGTGAACTTTATTTCAAAAAAACTAAATTTACCTAATTAAGAATAGTCCAAGATTTTGGAATCAGTCCAAAATTTCATTCAGGGAAAATAAGCTTGCAGATGTGATTTAACCAATGGTATGAGAATGAATAAGGTTTTAAGATTCTACCTGTCAATTACAGCTTGTTGGCTATTATATATTTATAATGTAAAATATCCTTAAAATCATCATATTTTCACTCACAAAGGGACAAATAATACTCCTTGGCTGTACCTTCTTTTGGGGGGATCATCTTCAATATGACCGTACTTTAGCACATCATTTAGGACATCAGGACCTATTGTCAGATAAGCTACAACTGAAAATCAGTGCTCTCCTTTAACTATCATAGCTTGAATGATAAACATTTTTTTCCTTTCCATCTTACATAGGCAAAATGAGAGAAGGCTTTACTTATTAACAAATTCATTAAGCAGATCCTCTCCATTCCAATGGTTCAGTTTCATTACATACACTATAAGGCCCCCATTCATTAATTAATCAAATTATTAAAAAAATATTTTTCCATGCCTATTATGTGCACTATGTTAAATTTTAATATATACAGATGATGAGTGCCTTCAGGGGTTCTCAATCTAGTGACCAAAAATGCAAATGCATTCTGTAAAGGATATTCAGAAGATGCTAGGGAAACACCCAATGAGATATTTAATTGATCTTGCCAGGTCAGGGTCTCTGTGGGTGAAAATGGAGGAAGTAATTCATAACTTGGCTCCTAAGAGATTAGTAGAAGTTAGGCCAGTGAAAGAGATTATTCTGGAGATTAGGATTTTGACATTTACCGGAGTTCATTCTGCCTACCATAATTAAGTGCCAGAATTTAGGACCTTGGAAGAAGGAGCTTCAAAGTGCTAAAATTCAGACATCTGAGGAAGGGGCACTACATGGGTGGTGTTGGTGCTTATAAAGGAATGCAGGCTGGCTTGTTTGGGAAATGGCAAAAGAAGCTGGAGGCTGGAACCAGCTGCTTGGGGTGCAGTGCTGCTGCTGGGACAATACTGAACAGAACAGCAGGAAACAGGAAGACATTTCTTTTCCCCTTTCCCCTCCTGTCTTCCAATCTCCTATTGTTATCCTTGATTGGCAAACCAGGAAGCCAGTCTGAAATTAAGTTTTGTTTTGTTTTGTTTTGTTTTTACTTTTTTATTTGGTTACATATCCCCCCCTTTCTGCTTGCTCTTGCTGTGTTCATTTCTCTGCATTCTTCTGTGTCTGCTCTGTCTCCCCCCGCTGCGGCAACGTGCCGAGTCAGATCACTGAGCAGGCGGCTCTGCTCCGTTCATGGGCAGGTCTGCTTCTGTTCACAGGTGGCTCTGCTTCCATTCACAGGTGGGTCTGCTCCATTCGAGGGTGACTTGCCCTGCCCGTGGTGGCTTTGCCCTGCCCGTGGCAGCTTTTTCTGCCCTGCCCACAGTGGCTCTGCCCCGCCCATGGTGGCTTGCCCTTCTCAAGGCGGTCTGCCCACTTTGGAGAGGTCCCTGAGAACCAAACCTGTGGCCTCCCATGTGGTGAACCGGCACCCTATCCACTGGGCTACAGCCAGCCCCCTGAAATTAAGTTTTTAGGTCCCATCCCCATCATCATAGAGTGAATATAGAAGAATGGATTTCCATCCTGAAAGACAGGACACATATTTCTGCCATTAGAGTCCCAAAAATGTAGTCTTTGGGAGAAAAGGAAAAGATGTTTACAGCACACAGGAAGAGATAGTGAAAACTCTGTCCTTTATACTCCAAAGGATTGTGGGAACAAAGAAGGTACATAGGTATCTTTCTGAATCAGAATTTGCATATTATTATAGTAGAAACACCCTGTTGGTGTGGGGGAGGGGTAGGAAGAACTATAAGGTGATGAGCAAGGGAATTCAGGAAAAGTAACAGCCCACCTCTCCAAAGATGCCATACTATGGGGTAGATTAAATACCTCTAGAATCCTATGCATCACCACTCCCACAGGAAAGGATAGTGTTTAGGGATGTAGATATATCTATATGTCTCTATGAAGGACTGTGGAATTGCTAAGATAAGAGGACTAGTAAAGGTCTAAGACTGGACAAAGAAGTCCTGTGTTGGACTGTATGATCAAGCACAAATGTTTCAGGCCATGAAATCCAGGTGTGGTACCAACATATTGCCCCAAATGAAAAATATTTTGATCCATACCTCACCAATCAAGAGTCCAAAGGTCACACCACACCTGCCACTCCACAGAAGACAATAGCAAAGAGCTAAGTACCCGTATGTGTTTAATATCATTTATCCCCCATCATCAACACTCTGTAAGCCTAAATACAGGGTGCCATTCAGAGTAAAAATCTGAAGCAAAACAAAACCGTATTTTTTAAAGGAATTTAAGACATTGAAGAAAGAAATTTTAAAGCAAAGAATACTTAGATAACTTTAAGTTTTCAGGTTTAAATTTTATCAACCCCATAACCCCCACTCCCACCTAAAGCACATATTTAAAATAACTGACTGGCATACCAGAGGAGGATCAAATGCTAAAGATTACAAAGAAGCCATGTTTGCATTATAAATCTTAATGCAAAATGTGTGATTTTATGATAATTTTTTGGTTTTGTGAGGGCAATTTTCATAGTGTTTAAGAGAAAAGACTCTGGAGCTAGATTACCTTCAATCCATCCCCAATCTACTAATTATTGGTCTTGGCAAAATTAGTGAACCATTTATGCTCTGGTTTCTTCATCTAATAAAATGTGGATTAAAAAAGGAGCTACCTACATGATCATTGTGAAGTATATGTATATCTAACATATATAATATCTATATATAAAATTCATACTCACCCATATGCAAACACACTTATATAAGTATACATGTAAACACTTATACATGTGTAACATAACATATAATCATGTTTTATTTATAAGTATGATTGTAATTATCTGAAACTGTTTCTCCTTCTTTCTTGAAATATATTTGATTTAGCTATAAAATTCTAGGTTGATAACTTCTTTTCTTTCAAAATAATAAAGGTTTCACTTCACTCTCCTTGTTCTCCATTTGTTGTTGTTGTTGTTATTGTCGTTTTTTAGGTACCAGGACAAGGATTTGAACCCAGGACTCGTATGTGGGAGGCCGGCACTCAACCACGGAGCCACATCAGCTTCCCTGAGTTGGCTCTGTTTGCTTGTTGTTGGTTTTTTTTGCTCACTGTTTTTGCTTGTTGTTTGCTTCATTGTTTGCTTATTGTTTTTGGTTTTGCCCATTGTTTGCTTCATTATTTTTGCTCATTGCTCACTGTTTGTTTTCTTTAGGAGGCACTGGGAACTGAACCTGGGACCTCCCATGGGGGAGGCGGGCACTCAACTGCTTGAGCCATATCTGCTTCCGTTCTCCATTTTTGATATGTCAAAACAGTGGAACGTCCCAGTCTAACATGTTGATGGAAACAAGCTAGCTTTTCCAGAATTTTTCTGCTATATTTTTCTGGATTTTCAATAAGCTCCCATTATCTTTTTCTTGTACCATGAATATTCTTCTATTTTATCAGGTATTTTCTTAGGTTTCATTTCTTTTCACTAAACTATGAGCTTTTTGTGGGCAGAGGCCATGTATTCTTTACCTTGTATCTCCTGTGTTAGAAGAACCACCCACAGCACTTAGGAGAAACTCAAACTTTTGTTTATGGGAAGTGTGTCCATCTGCATGTGTGTTAACACCTTCAAAAGTGTATTACATCAATGTTATTATCATGCTTAAAAATTTGTTTTT
>PVKH010036388.1:0-11599 GCA_004027955.1 Chaetophractus vellerosus | reverse complement strand
GGGGGAGACTCTTATAGTTACCAGGCTACAAAGCATAAGTTCTTCCCTCACCAAAGTCCATTGGCACGTGTTGGAGCAAGACAGCTGCTGACGTTTGCCAGGGTTCAGGCTTCTTGGTTTCCCTGGGGCTGCGTTTCTTTCCTGGCTTAGTTCTTTTGTTTCCTCCACAAGGTCAGCTGTAGACTATCAGGTGAATGGCTCACTTTTCTACTCCTGCGGCATTCTCTCCAACATCAGAACTGCTTCTCAAAAACTGCTTCTCAAATCTGCTCCCTCTGTCTTTTGCCTTGCCTTTTATACTTGAGATCACACCCACTGAGGGGCGGGGCTCAACACCCTACTGACTGGCCCAGTCAATACCCTAATCATAACCCAATCGTGCCCAGATGAACAGATCAGTTTACAAGCGTGATTCAATATGGATTTTTGGAATTCATAATTACATCAAACTGTAGCAACCTCCCTCTGTCTGTAGACACTGGCCAGAGGCTCTGGAGTACTCAAAGCTGTCTGCTCTGAGGGTGAGGGGATGGGCACTGGCAGCTGCAGGTGCAGTTTTTATTCACAGATTTTCCCAGTTGAGATTCTTTTTCTTTTTCTTTGCCACTCTCTCTTCTGAGGGTGTTCTCGCTTCCCCTGGTTTCCTAACCCTTAGAATACTTTTTCCAGGCAGTTTCTGCCTGTCTTCTTGCTATTTTTTTCTGAGAGAAGTGAGTTCTGTGTGTATATAATCCTCCATCTTCCCATAAGTCCCCCCCATCATTAACACCATGTATTACTATTGTACATTGTTTATAGTTCATGAGAGAACACTCTCATATTTGTACTGTGAACTACAGTCCATCATCTACCACATGGTTTGCTGTGTTATACAGTCCCATGCCTTGTACAATCCATCCAAAGTGTGCACTCAGTGACTTTCAGTTTCATCACAGAGTTGTGCTGTCATTGCCTCAGTAAATTTTAGAATGTTTTCCTTAGTCTAATAGAAAAAACTCCCATACCCTTTGCTATCGAACCTTCACATTGATATAGTAGCTTCTTTGACATTGGTCCAAGAACATTGCAACATTGCTGCTAACTATAGTCCATAAGTTACATCAATTGTATTTTTCCCATATATCACCATATTCTTACCACCTTGTAATAGTGACGTACATTTGTTGTAGTTCATAGAAGAACAGTCTTGTATTTGTACTATTAACCACAATCCTCATCCATTACCAAGTTTAGTATGTTATGCAGTCCCTAGATTATTTTCTAGCATTCTTTCTTTTGACATTTATGCCCCTAGACTACTCCTTCCAGCCACAACCACATTTATAAATCAGCCATGTTAGCTATACTCATTAAAATGTTTTACCATCAACCCTATCCTTTTCCACACTTTTACAATCAAGCTACTTATAGATTCTACATACACTAAACATCAGTACCCCTTCTCAGCCCCCATCTTATCTCCTAGTAACTTAAACTTTAGATTTTAATTCCATGTGTTTATTCTTCATATTTAGTTCACATTAGCGAGACCATACAATATTTGTCCTTTTGTGTCTGGCTTATTTCACTCAGGATAATGTCCTCAAGGTTCATCCATGTTGTGATATGTGTCCCAATTTCATTTCTTCTTATAACAATATAGTATTCCTTCATACGTATATACCACATTTTGTTTACACATTCATTGGTTGATGGACACTTGTGTTGTTTCCATCTTCTGGCAATTGTGAATAATGCCACTATGAACATTGGTGTGCAAATGTCTGTTTGCATTCCTGTTTTCCGTTCTTTTGGATATATTCCTTGTAGAGAGATTGCCAGATCATACAACAGTTTTATGTTTAGCTTCCTGAGGAACCACAAAACTGCCTTCCACAAAGGCTGCACCATTCCACTTTCCCACCAACAGTGAAGAAGTGTTCCTGTTTTTCCCATCCTCTCCAGCACTCGTAATTTCCTGTTTTTTTTTTTAAAATAGTGGTCATTCCATAAGGTGTGAAATGATAACTCACTGTAGTCTTGATTTACATTTCCCTAATAGCTAGTGATGTTGAACATCTTTTAATGTTCAAGTATGACTAGAGTGTTGGACATAAACCCGCAAAATGTCACTGTCATTAAGTTTTTTGAGTACACACAAAAGTAACCATGGTAGGAGTGGTCACAGTTGGGCCCTGTAGTCCTTTTAGTATTATGTACCTCCTACGGGGTATAAATTGCCATAAGGAAAGAGAACAAGGAAGAAAAGTTCAGTGAGGGAAAGTCTAGAAAGAGCTTGAGATGTATGGATTTTTTTCTATCAATTTACTTTTACTGCCTATGTTCTAACTGAAAATATGCACATCAACAGTCCTATTATAGCGAAACCATCACCTCCTAGAAAGTAAAATGAGACTCAGGTGAGCAAGGGCTCAAATATTATTTGCCAATACATGCATTCATCATAAGTCCTTTATTTTCTCACATGGCTCATCAAAATTGGCTGCAGTATTTGCCAAATGTGTAGTTCTTGCTAAGTAAACATGGTCTCCTTTGATGTTTTTTATTCTCTTCACTATTCTTTTTGTTTCACTTCAGTTTTTGACCTTTTATTGTATAATGATTGTACAACTCAAAATCTCCCGTTTTACTGACTTTCAGATGTACAATTCAGTGATATTAATTACATTCACAAAATTGTGTTTCCGTCACTACCACCCATTACCCAAACTTTTTCATCAACTCAGAAAGAATTCTGGTCATGATCCCTTATGTTGATTTTATGACTCATTAATGGATCAAGACCCACAGTTTGAAAGGCACTGTCCTGAAAGCTTTCCTTTTGTTCTATGGATTCACTAGGCATCCAGATGATGATGTTGCTCAAATTTACATCTCCACCAGAGTGACACATTTGACTTTTATTCATGTTTCATTGGCCAAAGCAAATTACATGGCCATTCTGACTTCAAAAGTGGCCAATCAACTTTCCAACTGGATGTCTAATTTAATGTGTCCTAGATAGAACTTTTCATTCTCTCTGTTACAATCTGCTTCTATCATATTGTTCCTCATCTAAGTAAATGGCATCACGATTAACCCAGTTGATGACGACCCCAAATTTGAAGTCAGTCTGGACTCCCCTTTTCCTTTCACACTGTGCATCCAAACTATCAGCACATTTTTGTGGCTTTGCATTCAAAATACACCCTGAAACCAATCACCTCTCACCACTTCTGTTAACATTCCTCTCTAGCCACTACTCTCTCTCTCAGCTAGACTATCATGTCTGTATCCCCTAAATGGAATCTTTGCTTCTACACTTGCCACCCTACCCCATCTTCAGTCTATTTTCCACACAGCAATTCTTTTAAATGTAGGTCAAATCTTGCAACTCTCTTGCTTCTAATGACTTTTTCTCATACCTAGAATAAAATTCAGTGTTTTTCAGATTGTGTTTGTGATTTGCTTGTGTGTCTGTGTGTATGTGTGTACATATGCTTATAGGCACACACTGCCTTGTGATGCAAAGTGTTTTTGTTATTTTGAATTGTAGTGAAAAAAAATTGAGAAACTCTGTCTTGTGTAAATTGACCTCTGGGTTGCTTCCCAACTTCTTTTGTTCTAATCCTCTCCTTCACTCAGCTCTAACCACACTCATCTCCTTCACACTCCAAGCACACACTGCCTCAGGGCTTTTGCAGTTGGTGTTTCTTCTTCTTGAACCGTTCATCCTCTACATATTCTGCAATGTCAGTTTCTCTTGCCTACTTAGAAATTCTCCAGCCCCCAATTCATGTATGTCATCTTCAGAGGCTTAAATGCTGCTTCAAAAATTTAGATGGTAGAACAAAGGATTAAAAATATAGACGAGGGGCAAGAACTTAATGCATATTTTTCCTTTTGTTTTTTTCTTAGATTAAAAAATATATAAAAGTAATTCTATATTCCTCCTAACCCAATCAGAAGGAGGTATGTAAATACAAAGTTGAAAGTCTGCACCTCTCCTTCCAGTCTCCCAATGTGAATAGCATCCTTCCACACATTTCTTATGCTCATATAAACATAAACAAACATATCTGCATATATGGAATGTTTTTTAAAGACATTAGCTTGTGCTTTTTTTCCCACATAACGCTTGATCATGAATATCCTTCTACATAATATTCCAGAGGGTGGATTTGTCATAATCCATGACACCATCTCCTAATAGATGGACATTCAGATTTTTTTCTGCTACTAAAAAATACTGCAGTAAACACTTCTGTGTGTATACAAACACACATATATATCCTTCTGTGTTTGCACTTTTATTTCCTTAGGGTAGATTCCCAGAAGTGGATTGCTGTGTTAAGTAACTATTTTTATTGTACTTCCCACCCTCCGCAGTGCCCTGGCCTCCTTCTTCCCTTAGTATTTGGCCATATTGCCTCCTACCCCTGACCATTCCACCAAAGTGCACACAAGATGGGGTCAGCAGGAGGCAAAGTAGCTATTGTAGCTCCTGAACTAGGTTGTTTGTTTATAGTGACCTGACCTCAGGAGTGGACGGTCTGCTCCTTTTGACCAGTGGCAAAGGGGGCAATTAATATAAAATTGATATGCTTTTCTGGATTATATTCATTGCCACCTGCCATTAAGAGAAATTTAAATAAAACTACAGGCACCTAAAATTTGGTAAAATTTTTACATAATTCATAAAAGAGGAGGGGAAAAATGAGATGCTGCTAAATGATATTCAAAGACCCATTCAACTGCATTGATAGTGTAGGCACCCCTGAATGCTTGGCCAAGTATGGTAAATATGTAATTAGATACCTAAGTGGCATAAAATTTTTTTTTACAGAATTCCACCAAAGTATTTAGAATTTAAATTTGTATTAGAATTCATTTGGCATTAGTGCAATATCAGAACTTTTAATTTTTTCCTTCATTTTGGCTTCTCTTTCATGATGACTTGCAGTGTTTCTGATTTATCTTTTAGGGCTCCTAAGCGTTTTAGTCTTCTTATTTTTAGACAATAAGTATTTGGCAATAAAAACATCTGTGGTTTTAAAAAAAAGCAACTTTGGTTTTAGGTTAACTGGAATTAAGACATGTGCACATATACAAAACCCAAACCCAAACCCAAACCCAAACCCAAACCCAAACCCAAACCCAAACCAGAGGAGATATGTGGACCAGAAAACCCATAATGAAAAAATTGCTATAAATTCTCCAGGAAGGAAATAAATAGACTGACACACACACAGCTATATTTAGTGATAAGATATGCTTCATTTTAAGGTGTACAAAATGAATTTTATCAAATTGGTTAATGTGTACAGATTGAAAGACTTGCCATTTTTCAAAGTGAACTTAAATGTCTAATTGCTGATATCAAAATTGTATAATTTGAAAAACAAAGAAGTATTCATAAAGACAATGATAAAATGACTCTACATGGCAATGTTGGCTACCTGGTTTTTCTATCAGTGACCTGAACCCAGAACCTAGGGCCCCGATCAAATGAAAATCAAGAAATGAAAGGGAATTTAATGACTTCATTATTGTTGACTATGTTCTCTTAGTCTGAGTTTTTTTTCCATGAGAAAATGAAGAATTTGTTTCTAGAAAGCAGTGGGGGTGCTGCACAAAACATCCAACCACAGTGCTATCGCTTCTATTCTGATCTTGCTCAAGTTCATCAGGGAAAATTAACCTTGGCAGCTTATTCAGTGACTAAATCTTGATATTTTTCTGGCTTAATTCATAACATAACTGTAAGCTATTGCTCTGTGTTTATATTTCCCATCCATTTCTCACATTTCCAAAGCATGCTGATATGTGATCTGGGCAGTTTAGCTACCATAATTGGCATTTTTCTTGGGCCAAAAGGAAACAAATTCCTTATCCTCCATACTTTTTTAATTTCTGAAAAACAACAAGTAACATGGTTAATCCCCTTTTTGATCTTTTTTCCTTTTGAATTTTCCTTGTATTCTTTCCCTCTTTTAATCTTTTACTCCCTTTTTAATCTTCTCATTTTGCCCCACCCCTTTTATTTGACTTCTTGTTATGTATTTCTTTAAAAGAATTGGACCAGTCGATGGAAATGGGTCTTTAGAGTCTGTTCAAAGACCCATTATCCACATTTAGAAGCCTCTCTATTTCTTTAAAGAATTTCATTGCAGCATTTGCCAAGATGTTCTAACAGACTATCTTTCACAGTATTAATAGAACATCAATCTTGTGGATAAAGTCATGCTTCATGAAACTATTTCTTGAGATGAGAAGTTAAAAAATTAGGTTTTACAACTTTTGCATATTTGTGTAAGATAAAATGTGACTTTAAGAACTCAGAAGGATTGGCAATTGAATTAACATACCACTTAGCTTTTTTATTCAGAAGAATCCATATACATGCTTATCTGTAATTTCTGTTAGACACCTTTGGTGATGGCAATGATGGTGAAAGGATAGGTAAATTTCAGATGCAGGCATGTTTGAAGAATTAATCTGCACATTCTTCATATACAATTTTGAAACTTGCCTAGCAGTGAAGTTTGTGCATAAGGTAGACGTTTAGCAGTAGCCTCCAGTTTGGAAAGGAATAAATTTAGGGAAGTTATAAAAATATATATATAGGCCTTCTACATTACTTGAAAGATTTATTTAAAATGAGCTGCCTCCTTCTCTTATGAGTTGCATTTTCAAAATGCTCTCATAAGATGTTTGGCTGCTGGTCTAATATTACACCTTTCTCTTTCATCTTTCTTTTTACTACAAACCCTTAATGACAAATACAGGCAGGTCAGTGATACTGATATACTGCGATCCTAGCATGTGAATTAGTCATCAGACAATCAGTTCAGGGGTCAGCCTTAGAGAAACAGTGCAAAGTTAGCAAAATGCAGGTCGGCAGAGGCGCTCTCCACTTCAAAGAGGGCGTGCCTGGGCACTAGGATTCAGATCAGAGGCAGAAACAGCTGGGATTGTCGTTTGCCCAGAGATGGCGGGTTTGTGTGTGTTTGAGCGCGTTTGTAGCTGAGATAGTGTTTCACTACTTTGTAAAACAACAATTTACTTTAGAATGGCTTTGCTGGTAAAACACAAAAGAAAGCTAGAGTCCCTGGGAGCCCAGGTTGCTAATATCAAGTAGGGGGATCTGATCTGGGATAAACGACACCAAAAAGACATGCGAAAATTCCCTGTACCGTTAAGGATTGCATTTTCTGAGCAATTCGTGAAAGCATTTCTTTTTCTTGGAAACTAAGTTAGAACATGCTCTTGTTTGGGAATTGAAATGAAAATATTTAAGTTTTGAGTCAATTTTGAAGTTTTTTAAGAGTATGCGTTTTTATCTTCTTTTTTCAAGGACAACTGCATGAAATGTGAGGCATGATTTCAATTTATGTTTGAAAATAATATATTCAAAACCACTCTGTCATTTTTAATGTCATTTCATTTTTCCTGGAAAAAAATAATGTGAAGTCAAGCCTGCGAGTCACCAAAATATTAAAATGTGTTTTAATTAAAATTGCAATGAACGTTTACATTTGTATTCAGTCTGCAAGTGCATTTTAGTTTCAGTTTCAGAAAAGAATTTTCTCCGCAAGGCAGTTAGAGCTTTAGTCAAGTAGCTAGAGTTCAGTGAGTAGAGAAGAACTTTCCTTGTGAAGGAGGACGAACAGGCCATTAGCTGATCTTAACTTGAAGCCATTCTTTTTTATTCTTGAGGAAGACTACAGCATGAATCAAGAGAATTAGCTTCTCTCTCATCTCTCAGTGTTTTTCAACTACTGGAAAGCGAAGTAAAAAAAAAAAAATGCTACAGAAGAGGGAAAAAAAAAATCCAAAATCCGAACCATATGACAATGCCTATTTCTTCATTTTCTCTGTCATGCTGTTTCACTCTTTGCTGGCATTAACTGTCTTTTTGGGTTATAGTTGCTCCAAGAGAGCCATTTCAAAGAAAGATATTTACCAGGAGTTCGATGAGGGTAAGCACTGAAACCAGAATGTGACCTGTCCCAAGTGGCGAAGTATCACTTTGAAGGCGAAAGTATCCTTTGAACACGGGAAACAAGAATGCTGTGCTAATACCTGTAGAAGGTTCCTGACTCAGGGACAGTGTAGATATCTTATTCAGCTAAGTCCAGCTTGAAAAGACAAAATTATTGCCTCAACACAGGTGATGTCTGAAGCAAAAGAGAAAAGGCCAACTTTCTAAAAAAATGACATATTTGCAAAAGTTCTTTCAAAAAGAATAACTTTTAGTGACTATTGCTCCCTTTATCTTATCAGTCAGAGAAACACTGAATTAATACTAACACGCCTCTAATTTATCGTTGAGTGTCAGTAATGGAAATTTTTGGATTGTACTCTTTTAAATTTTGGGCAGAAAAAGAAGGAAAACAGTTTGAATCAAGAATGGTGAATAGTTGGAAGGAATTTGTCACTTACGATATAATTTGGCTATAAAGACCAGGGTTTTTGCTTTAGTGGGAATTAACTCTGGGAGTATCTGCGGCATAGCAGAACATGCCTTAACCTTCTTTGTGAATGGATACTACCGAATATGGAAATATATCAAGTCCCTTCTGTGCCTTTCCCCCCACCCAAATGAGTTCATATGCACTGGCTAAACTATTAGCACAACATGTGCAAAGCATAATTACAGTCCTGTTTTATATCCTTTTACTGGAAAGCTATGAGTTGAAGCCTGGCGTTCTTCCCTTCTAATGACTTGGAAGCATTCATCAATCTTACAACCCGAGGATTTGTCTGATTTTCATTGGTGTCACTAATGATCATTTGATTTCCTAGGTTATTATCTTGAATGTAAAAAAAATATATTTTAAATAATGATTAAGTTAGTGCAAAGGCAAAGCACATTGAAGACATGTTTATTCACAATGTACCAGGTTGTCCAGTTTTGTTAATGATTTTTTCACATTGCAGATTTAGAGATGCTTCATGTTTGTTTTGAATATCAAGATTTTTGGTGCCACGCTCGAGGGGGTTATAAGATGATAACAATGCCATCCAGATTAATTACATTACAAACTTTATTAAAAAATAAGTGTGCCTTCCAAAGTTTACGAAAGCATCCACGGTCACTGGTCATTGTGTTGTGGCCAGCGCTCACTACTATGCTATAAATTCACTAATTGCATGTCTCCTCAGTGGTGGACACTATGCTGGGAGCTAGGGATAGGGAGACATGCAGGACAGAAAAGTACTTACCCTCATGGTGCTTACATCCCGTGGAGGAGGCCGACATAATGCCAGATCAGGCTGTAATGGTAAGAAGAATAAGGCAGGAGACATGTTGGGGTTCGAGTGCTGTTTCAGGTAAGGTGGTTAGACCCAGTGCATCTGAGTAGGTGATGCTCGAGCAGACTTTGATGGCAAGAAAGTTAGTTATGGGAAGATCTGGGGAAGAAGGTTCTGAATGGAGGTTTCAGTAAGTGTGAAGGCAATACAAAGGGAAAGAGCTTGACATTTGAAGAATAAGTGCAGCTGCGGAGGAGGGACCAAGGAGAGAGTGGTGGGACATGAACCTGGGAAAGCTGGGGCCTTGTTGTCCACAGTGGGAACATCGTATTTTATTCTAAGCATGACGGGAAGGCACTGGAGGGTTTTGAATAGTGGGGAGACATAACCTAACTTTCAGTTTTAAGAGATTCTCTGGCTGCTGAGTAATGAATAGACTATATGGAAGCAAGAGTTGAGTGAAGGTGACCAGTTAAGAAGCTGCTGAAATGGACCAGGCAAGAAACAATGGTGGCTCAGACCCAGGGCTGCTCATATAGCTGAGCGAGTTTGGAATTATCAAGCCAGTTCTGCTCCGTCATTCCTCTATGGATCAGTTACATCTGCAGCCCAAAATTCAGTTTTGTTTACTCTTAGTGTGAAGTTGAGCCATGTATAATTAAGATATGAAATCATCTAAATTAATGTGAAGTATGTTTTTAGATCCTGAAATTGTTATTCATTCCTTTAGAGCAATAAGCTGTAATTGGCTGGAATTTGGCATTTCATAGTTTAAAGATTCATTTTTCCCATGTTGGTAACTCATTTAGGAAAGAAAGGAATTGAATTGATGGATAAAACTAAGACAGAAGAGTGATGGAGAAATATCCAAGTGCAAATTTATGAGAAAAGTTCCCAAGGAATTTATTAAAACATTGTTATTGCAGGAACTAACCCCCCCAAACTGAAGCTTGCAATGTGTGAGAGGGTAGTTACACTTTGAAATTACAGTGTGATGATTTTATCAACACAGATCAGTTTTCCTGGAGAAAATAATGATGATAGCTAAACTTGATTTAATTCTTCCTTTGGGCCAGGCCCTGTGGTAAATAAAAAGGAATAAAAGAAAAAGAGAACAAAAAGAATAAATAAATTAATTTCATGGTCACAACAATTCTAGGAGGTAAGTATTATCACACAGAGGCAAAGAGAGATTAAGAAACTTGCCCAATGTAACACAGATGGTAGGTAGCGGTTAGATTTTGAGCCCATATCTATTTGACTTCAAAGCTCATGCATTTAACCGGTAGGCACAAGGTCTTTTGTCTTTTGCCTTACTTTTTTTTTTTTTTAGGTGAGTGGGAGGCTGGCGCTTAACCACTGAGCCACATCGGCTCCCCTTATTTGTTGTGACTTATGGAGATGTGAAGCTTAGTGTGGGTTCATCAGTGTTGACTGAACTTGGCCTATTGAATGAGGGTCCTTAAATTCTCCCTGAGTACCGAGAGGATGTGTTCTAGTGGCTGAGGCAGGGATGTACATATAAGAGATGGGAGCAATGCTGGCAGGGATTAAGAGACCCAGTTATGGATGAAAGAAGACTGTATGGGTAATGATCTTATAGGCGATCAATAAACCATTTAATTGGGTACTTATTATTTTACATATCTGCCATGCTTGACATTCTACCATATTGGGAATCTATTGAAAAAAAAAATGAACAAGAAAAGGGGCATACCAGCACATTTACTGCACTTTACTTTCCTATCTTCTTTTTCTTCTGTGACTTCTAGTGTCTGTATGTTAGAAAACCCCAAGGTTCTGTGGTCAGTAATTGAGGCTTTAAGCAACAGTGTCCACAGAAGGACAATTTGTCTGTGTGGCGGAGGTTGCTGGTCACACTGTGAGTTGTGTGGTTGATGACCTACCCTCGTCTTTCTTCCTAATAGAACTTTGATGTTATTCAGGTGTTTGGCCAACCGAATGCAGCTGTGTGTCTCAGGAAGACTGACCCCCATTCTCCCAGCTCCAGTTGTGGGCATGACTGGTCTAAAGGCAATTGCCTGCCCCTGTACAACGTTTTGTTAAAAAATGGCCATTTAACGATGAGGGCGAGTATTCTAGGTGGTTTCTGGGAAAAGATATGGCTCTCAAGAAAAAGTCAAAAGAAGAGTTCCTTTGTGTTCTTCCCCCTGAAGTTGTTTATGATGTGATATTTGGTGCGGATTTGGTCATTTTGATTCCTACTTTAGGAGGTGTCTGGCATTGTGGGCAGCATAGAGGAAGGGAAAGAACCAGGGTTCCTCTTGACATCATTGATCTGCTGAATTAACGAACCCTGAAAACCAGCTTTGTATTTACTCTTTTTTTAAAGATTTATTTA
>PVKH010036387.1:0-11600 GCA_004027955.1 Chaetophractus vellerosus | reverse complement strand
CTCTGGCTATTGGGCACCAGATCCTTGATGCCACGTGGGCCTGGCTGCCCGTGCTCCAGCACCGGCCTCCCACGAATTGAGCAGCCTCTTGTTCCCTCAGATCCCTCTTACTGGCTTAAAAACCCCGTTCCGTCTTCTTGCATTCCACCCTCTCCCTTGACCCCTCGTGCTTATGTATCTACATAAAACTAATGAAAACTTGAACAGGAAAAATAAAATCACCACGAACCCAAACCCAACCTGCGGTAAGAGCTCAGAGGGCCCCGTGCAATCAGAGCCATGTGAAATTATTTTCTGGGAGCTGTAAACCTAATAGCCCGCTCTGTGTGAGGCACAGAGGCAAGGCTCCTGGGACAGATACGGCCCTTGTTGGAAAACAGAAGGGCCTGTGAAATTATTTTCGCAAAAAAATCCGTCTTTAATATTTTTCCCAGCTACCACAGGCACTCCTTCCCCTCTGCCCTACTTAGCTGAATAGCTGGAGTCTGGGAGGAGCAATGATGAGAGAATTATTTTTCCCCAGGTATTATTATTGATGAACCGCAAACTATTCTAATATTTTCTATTCCATTTTTGGATACATTACTTGAAAGGAATTTTTTTTTTCATTTAGGGATTTTCTTTCTTTTTCATTTTATTTGTGTGTGTGGATGTGCGTGTTGGGGGGTGTCGTCCTAAGTTTGTGGTCTCGGTTATGCCACAGGAAGATTCGCTCGCTGTCAACGACATTACTTATGTCCAAGGCAGCCTCTCGTGCTTTGTACCACAATACCCTCTCCTCTCCTCGCTCAGATGTGGCTCTACCCCACCTCCTCTCTTGCCCACCCTTCCACAAATCCATTCTTCCTTGATACTTACTTTCCTGCACAATTGTCTGTATTTCTAGATATAAGGATTAACTTTTTGTATGTGTTGCTAAGATTTTTGTCCTTTTAGAAGGGATCGGGGGAGCGGGTGTAGCTCAGTGGTTGAGCACCTGCTTCCCATGTATGAGGTCCCGGGTTCAATCCCTGCTACCTCCTAAAAAAAATGAACAAATGAAAAATAAAAGGGATCAGATGGTCCTTTTGCTTGGCTTGTGTTTTCATTAAGACACTAAAGTTTTGAAACCAGCGCCCACCAGGCTCAAATCTTGCTTGGTTGGTTACTGCCTATATAATACAGCTTTGAGTGAATTGCTTAATCTTGCTCACACTCACTTTGCTCGATTGTGAAATGTATTCAAATAGTACTTGGCATTTTAATAAGTATTTACCGTGTGTCAATCCCTGTTCCACTTTGAAAGCAGAGGGCAGAAAAACAAGTGCAAGGTCACAGTCAGTGAGTGTTATGACATGGGTATAATGACTTGGGAGTCCTGGCTTTTAACTAGCCTGATAGGATGCCTCGTAAATACTGGGTTTTGTGTGACGCCGGAAGAATTAAGAAGTGCTGGTCTCCAGCGCCACAGGCCTCGCTGAGAGAGTGCGTAGTTAAGTGTCATTTCCCTCCCGTGCAGACACTAGGTCTATCATCATTGTTTCTACCTCTTGTTCACTCCATCACTGACACAGCATTCTGCGGCCTCTGAAGGAAGCTCAGCTGGTTGGTCTGTAGGATTATGTTATCCTAAGGCCATTATCTTCCAAGGTCACTTTAAATATTATATACAAATATGTGGTTATATATACATATATATGAGTCTTGTCTAGGGCACGTTTGGAAATTGTCTAGTGGGGGGCAGGCACAAAGGGATGGATTAGGGTGGTGGGAATAGGAGCTCTAGATCTACGTTCTACTACAGTTCTTTCCGCTTTCCTTCTCCCCATACCCCCACCCCCTCCCCTAAAGCACAGACCCCCAGTAAAACAAAGAGGAGGGGAAAGGACATAGGTTAAAAAGTTCATCCCGGGATGCTCAGTAGGTCTAGGATGGGCCAAAGAATTTGCATTTCTAACAAGTTCCCAATTGTGCTGATACAGCTCAAGCTTCTGAGTTTAAGGGAGAACACCATTCTGAAGACGAAAATTTATCTTGCCTAGACCTACTGAATCCGAAACTCTGGGGGTGTGTTTTAACAAGCCCTCCAGGTGATTCTAATGCACGCTCAGGTTTGAAAACCATTGATTTAGGGCAGGAGATGTCAAACTGCGGCTGCCTGCCAAACCAAGCCCACCTGCTCTTCTAAAACCATTTTATTGGCCCACAGCCTCACCACGGCCACACCCATTCATTTGCTGGCTGCCTGTGGCTTCCTTTGTGCCACAAAGACAGAGTTGAGTGCTTGCAACAGAGACTATATGGCCCGTAAACCCTAGAACATTTACCATCTGGCCCTTTATAGAAAAATTTCCCATGCCTGGCTTAGAGGATCTTAGGAATAGAGGTTTCCAAGTCAACCACTTGGCAGTAACTCAGATATTTACATGCTTTGTGACCTTGGGAAATTTCCTTTTGACCTCCCATTTTCACCTCAAAATGGAGTAAGAATAACCCTATTCACTTTGAAAGTTATGATGATGAATTAGTATATGTGAAGACTTGAGCAGAGTGCTAGGCACTTAAACAATAAATGGTAGTTATTGAAACAATTCTATATTAAACTTACTGATGGGTTAGATTATACACGAGTGTGAAAAAAAGTAGAAAAAAAGTACGCAATTTATCAATTAAATCCTTTGAATAAGGCCTATAATCCTTCAATAAGAAATACAATTTTCAAATTAATGAAACGTACTTAGGTCTACACTTCAATTTTAAAATGTACTTGCATATTTAATGTCTTTAGCCTTAAGCTCGGCCAACTAATAAATGAAAATGAACATTCACCTCTTAAAACTTTTGAATTTACAAGTCTTAGTTGATGTTTTTTATTTATTTTGACCATAAATATGGAGAAAGAACTTTTGGAGAAGAGAGGTTAATTCAAGCACAATTTACACTTGACAATTTTTCTTCACCACTAAGGATATTAAAGTTTGGACTTTATAAGAATAATGAAAACAACAACAAGAACAAGTATTCATATCACAATGTTTATATCCATTATATTATTTGATGTGATATATGTATGCATGAAATACATCTTGTATGAAGTGAAATTGAAGTTAAAAGTTTTATATTACTTAACCTCAATAGTTAAGACAACAATGATTTATTCTTCCTCACAAATTCTGTAGGTTGGCTGGGCTCAGCTGGGCGGTTTTCTGCTCACATGATGTAGCTGAGATCACTAATTCTGCTGCAGCCATCTGGAAGATTTGCTGGGGGCTGGGGCATCCAAGACAGTCTCTCCTCTTCCAGGACCCCTCTCCACATGGCCTCTTATCACTCAGTAGTCAGATTGTGCTTCTTTCAGCATGGCGGTTGTCTTCTATGATGGGACATTCCAAGCAGGCAAGACCAATGTGTGAGCACTTATCAAACCTCTGCTTGCTAAGGTTCCACTGACCAAAGCAAGTCACATGTGCACACCTGGAGTCAATGTGTGAGGGGACTTTTCAAGGTCATGAATACCAAGAGGCTTGCTCATTGGGGGCCACCACTGCAACCGTCAAGGGCCACTAATTACTTCTAAATAATAAGAATTTAGTGAATCTGGAGCACATTGACTAGCTAGGCTGCTTCAGTTGTCTGGGTATTGGAGAAGGGTTCTGCACACTTATTATTTCAACGTGTGTTTGGAATCAATTATAGAAGACAATTTTTTTTCCCTGAATGTTTGTTTAAGGCCCTGGGTTTTGAATAACTAAAGCACGGAAGGGAGATCTTCTATTTTCCATTATTCTATATCATCTTTTAGGGATTTTGACAGATGTTTTGGATTAGCTTACCACACTACACCAGGCAGCCAGAATTTGGAATACAGTTGTATAATATACAAATTATGCTTGATTTTTCTGAAATGAATTAAAAGCCAGACTCTGGTAGTGAGAAATCAAGGTGACTTTTGGCTGATATTATTGATACAGTTAAAAATAAATGAATGAAAAAACTTTCCTCCCAAACCACCTGGTACTAAATGGTATTGTAAGGACAATCAAACGCTGCAGTGACAACTGATTTTTTTTTTTTTAAGATTTATTTTATTTTATTACATATCTCCCCTCCCCCCCATTGCGGGGACGCGCCGAGGCCGGTCACTGTGCAGGCATGGCTTTCCCCGCTTGTGGGCGGCTTCTGCTTCTATTCACGGCCGGCTCTGCTTCAGGTCGCGGGTGGCTGGCTGCGCTCCATTCGTGGGCGAACTGCCCTGCCCGTGGCGGCTTTGCCCTGTCCGTGGCAGCTTTTTTCCCTGCCCACGGCGGCTCTGGCCCACCCATGGCGGCTTGCCCTTCTCAAGGCGGTCTGCCCGCTAGGAGAGGTCCCTGGGAACTGAACCCGGGGCCTCCCATGTGGTATGCCGGTGCCCTCTCCACTGGGCTATATGGCTGGGCCCGACAACTGATTTTTTAAAAAACAATTTATTGAAGTATATCATTCATACATGAACATATATAAACAATAAGTGTTCAGTCAACATTGTGAACTTACAAAGCAAACATGCCTAACATCATACAGGGCTCCCACACATCACTCCCCCACAAGTACTTTGCATTGTTGTGAAACATTTGTTAACAAATTATGAAAGAGCATCATCAAAGTATTACTAGTAACTATAGTCCATATCATGCTCCCCTATACTTTTTTTTAAGGATTTATTTATTTGTTTATTTGCTTTTATCCATTTTTACACACCCCTCTCCCTGTTTTTGCTGTCTGTGCCCATTCATTGGGCAACTCTGTGTCTGTTTCCTGCCCTCTCTTCTCATCCTTCTCCTCCTGTCTTCACTGGGAATCGATCCTGCGAACCTCCGATGTGGGAGAGAGGCGTCCTACTGCCTGCACCATCATAGTTCCTGGTTTTTCAGCGTGTCTCGTCTTGGCTCTCCCTTGTGTCACTCTCCTGTTATGTCATCATCTTGCTGCGTGGCTCGCGGGGCCTGGAGTACCCTCCTGGGGGCCTGGCGGCCCATGTGCCTTCTATATTTTTATTTTTTTTATTTTTACCAGGAGGTCCCAGCGATTGAACCCAGGTCCCTCCATATGGGAGAAGGAAACCCAACCATTTGAGCCACATGCGTCCCCTGCTGTATCTCTTAAGGTTGACCAAAGATACCTAGAGTTATAGTCATTTCCCATACAGGATGGTCATATAACAAATCAGGCTTAGTTTATCACCAGCATTCTGAAAACCAGACCTAGGGAGAAAAACTAGGTCTGGGGACACATGCACGGTTTCTAATATAGCGAATGTTTAGCCTACCCCGATGATCACAAAATCAGGACAGCGAGAATATTTGCACTGATTTCTGGTCTATAGACAAACCCCTGATTCCTTATCACTTGTGTGGAGTATTTTACATGGCAAGCAGTGGCTCCACCCTTCAGGAGCGTACACTTTTTTTACTCAGGCGATACTGGATTCCATTAAGTTTGTATGTTGTTCAATGTAATAAAAATATTGAAGAAATGGAAAAATAAATAGAAAAGTTGCATTGTCTCCTGGAAAAGATCAAGCAATTTGAGTTCACACCTCATTCTCACTTCTGTACAACCTTGATTGCGCAGATGATACCTTCTCATCACTGCCCAATCTCGAGGACCTGGTTCCTATAGAATGTGAACAAATCCTTATAATTTCTAATGCTATATAATTTGCAGATACTTTAACAATAAATTCGGGTGGTTGTTTTAAGAAATTATTTATGGGATGATGATGTTGACATAAGACTGCATTTGTGAAGACAGTGAATATATAGATCACGAGATAGACAAGAGAAATACATTGAGGCTACTTAGTAGACGATCAACATGTTAAATCAGAGAATTCAGGAGGATTCTGGAGGACCTTGAGAGAAACAGACAAAATAGGGAGAAGGAAGCCGTAGACTGCTTAAATTTCTAGGACCACGGGAGTAAGATACGACAAGAACACAGCTGAGTTTCAGTCAATTGGAATAGAGGGTCCAGCACTCACTCCTAGTTACAGAGTTTCGGGGCTCCTCCTCATGAATGATGTAAGAAGACAAAAGCCATGCATAAATTAAGCAAACTTCTACTTATGGGTGGAGCAGCATGCTAGCTCCACCATCAGTTATGGTTTGGGAAGAGTTTGGTAGAGTTCTTTGCCATTGACAGAGAGAGCTACTTGAGTTACTAAATGAAGAGGTTTTATTAACACTGCATATACTGGAAATCATGGGCTACTGCATATCGTTGTCATTGACTGCTGGCATGGTCAGGACAAGAAATATCCCATCTGCATGACCTCTCCCATCCTGCCTGATGGACATTGCAAGGTGGGAAGATAACCAGATGGGGACCTTGTAGAATCTCCTTGTGTGATTTTTTTCTGGGGGGGAGGGCTGCCTTCTTTTTGTGTGTGGATTTCTTTTTGCCCCTTGTAGCTGTCTAGGAGGGTAAAGCTCCCCCAATGCAGCTACTTACCCAAGAATGAGGCCATAAAGACTTGAGCATTTAGGCCACATCTTTAAAAACATTCAATTTCTCTAGGCAGGGGCCCAAGGCCACTCAGCATGGACTCCTATAATCTAGTGGGAAGTGCAAGAGGGAGGAAGGTTCTGCTGGTTGAATGTGAAACCACATGTTTTCACTACATAGAAAGAAGAATTTTAAAAATGCATGCCTGTTAATGCTTTGAGGAGATCTCTGGCTAAAAACCTGCTTTGAAGGTGTAAAATACTAATGTTCTTGGCACTGCTTGCTTTCACCTTTGCCAACACCAAGACTTTTTAGGCCAGTGACACTCCAGAGACTTCTTTGTGGGAAAAGAAGGTTAACCTGTAACTGCATTCCCTAGATCCTACTGCTCAAGGAAATTTGTCCCAGGAGAACTCCTGTAGGACAGTTTAATTAGCCCCAAGGTAGAACAGATGCAGAAAAGTTTGGGCCAGACTGGTGTTTTGCCCTGTATTAGGTTTTCACATTTGTCTGACAAACTATAAGCCCCAGGAAAACAATTTTGACTACCTAAAGAAAAGCCCAGAGTTCTTAGAATGAAGTCCAAGACTCTTCCCTTTCTTATCCTAATCAATTTTTCTAGCATCTGTCACCCTCTGCAGTCCCTCTTTTCTACTCACCACTGACAATGTCTCTTTCTCTGAAATTGCTGCCCCTTTTCATATCTCATACTTGTCCCTCCAACTGGGATGCCTGGTGATCCTTTATGATCACCCAAGGGCTATCTTTGAGAAGCTTGCTCTGGCCAGGTTTTCTCCAAGGTAGAATTATTTGCTCTCTTCTCTGTAATTCCTCTACCCCTGTGTACATGCCTTACTATTTTGGTTTCTCATGACTGGTGTTCAAGCTTTTCAGGAATCAGGGCTCATTCAGGACTGTGTCCCCAGCACATGGCACAATGCCTAGCACATAGTAAGTGCTCAGTAAGGTCTGATGAGAGAGAGATTGACTGGCTGTTGGTTAGATCTTGTATAAAACACTGGCAGCGAGGATATTTGATTGTCTCCCCCTTTGATTGAGTGAAAGAAATGCAAGGTCAAATCTCTCTTTTTCTAGGTAGGGCAACATAGAGAATCTCCTCTATAAAAATGCAATTATAATTTCAGTGTTATTCATATTCCACATCACAACTCCCTTTACAGAAAAGAAACTGATGAAATACACTCTCCTCCCATTTAGAAGTCTCACCTAATATTGAGAAACCTTAAAAGAATAATCATTTGTGTTGAATAATAGAGTACCAAGGTCTGAGACTGGAATTTTTTTATGGTGAAATGCAATAGCAGGTAGGGGCTGAAATTATGGATTTATTTGAAGTCCCAGTTTTGTCACCAACTACCTGTGTAGTCTTGGGCAAGTTACATAGCCTCTTTCTGCCCTAATTTCTGTCATTAATTATATACTTTGGATGGATTGTATGGTGTGTGAATAAAACTTTTTTTTTTTTAAGAAACTATAGAGGACAACACTGTAATTTCACCTTCACACAAAACCACCGAAGGAAATAAAAACTAGAAAACAAAAAGGGGGGATGAGTTTAACATAGATCATGAGACTAGAAATAAATCTATTAATAATAAAAGCTTAGAGCAGTGCCTGGCATCATACCCCAGGAAGCAATGTAAAATAATGATCAAAAGCACAGGTTTTGAGGCTGATAGACATGGCTTTGAGACTTTGTTCCCCCATTTACTAGTTGTGCAATCCTGGACAAGTTACTTAAATTCCCTAAACCTTAGTTTCCCTTCTCTGTAAAGTGGAGCTAATAATAATGCTTCACCTATTAAATGAGATATCTCAATGAAAGCATTTAGCAGAAGTGACCAACAAATGTTAGCTGCTATTGTTATTTCATAAGATAGGGTCTCAGCAAATATTTGGGATTGAATCTTAATTGAGTTAATGATGTTATCCTCTTTAGCCATTAACTCCTTAATTAGCTACACTTGCAAGTGGGAAAAAGTTGTTTCAATTTATTTTTTTCTCTCTATCATAGCTGGCATAAATTAAGAGTTGAAGAAAGAGGGTTCTTGAGTCAACGCATTGGCCATACTCATGGAATATTATACCTATGGAACCTTACAGCAGCAAGTGATCATAAATTTCAACTGCTTTATTTTAGACTAAAGGTTCTTGACTGAGGGCAACTTTGCACCTGACCCCTTTTCTTAGGGGACACATGGCGATGCGTGGAGAGATTTTTGGTCATCACCATTGGGGTGGGTGCTGTTACTGGAATCTAGTGAGTAGAGGCCAGGGATCTGCTAAACCTTCTACAGTGTCCAGAACGATCCCTCACAACAAGGAGCTAGCCAGCCCCAAAAGTCAATAGTGCCAAGGTTGAGAAACCCTGTTTTAGACTTAAGGAAGCTGAGACCCAGAGAGCAAAGTGTCTTGGCCACGCTTGTAGGATTGATGACATTATTTCCAGATCCATGATCTACCATGGGATACGTAAGCAACCCCAGCAAGACGAAAACAGGCCACATTCAGGCTCCTTTCTCAGCATTCCTGACACCTTTATTTATATTCATAGAGGTGTACAGAGCCCCTGTTTTCCCTGTGAATCAGTTTTCATACAAACGCCGGCTCCACCCCAGTCCTCTGAAACACACACATGTGCATGAAATCTTGTCACTGGAAAAGTAAAGCAGAGAGGTCTTCGTTTGCAAGCAATGGGGATTCTTTCACCTGGTCATGGTCGTGCTTGTTTTAAACCAACCAATTTCATTATCACCGTGAGCCAAAACAGAAGCCCAAGAGCAAGGCAGCCCAGCGTGTAAGATCTTTGTTGATACAGGACTAGAACTGGGCCAATGTTCTCATATACAGTAATCAAGGCTTTGTGCTAAGCAGGGTCCACAGACAATTGTAGAAACACTGTGACTACAGAGTAAAGAACAAGAATAGCAAAGAGGGTATGACTCGATGAGCAAGCCGCACGAATTCACAGGAAGTAGACTTCATCAGTTCTAGTATCTGTGGTTTTCTTCAATTCTCTTCAGATCTTATTCTGGGAAAAGAAAGTTATCAGGTCAATAGTGTTGATATACTTTGTTTTGTTTTTGCTTTCTGCTCCACTGGCAGAGCGGAGATAGACCTACTATCTGGGAATAGATACGTGTTCTAGAAGACAAAAAGGGACCCTGAGAAAAGCTCCTTGACGCACTTCAGGGAGAGATGAGCGGATGGGGAACGAGGGGGAGAAGGTGCATAGTTTTTCACCAGTGAAAGAATGACTGAAAATAGTAGGTTCTCCTCTAATATCATTAATGAAACCCCACAGTGATGTCACTTCTGATCACGCTGTAATTTGACTTGCTGATCTTGTGATAACAAGCTTCCTTTTTGCGCGTTCACAGCATGTCTACAGTGGAAAAGACCTTCAGCGTGATTGTGAGTAGGTGGAACTCGTCAAGAAAAATAACTTCACCACCACAACAACATATGACAGGAGAGACAGAAACTTCTTTGGGAGTGCAGAGGGAAAAAAAAAGTTAAGTCTATGTATTATTAAACATGTGAAAGAAGAGTCATTTATTTAATAGGAAGTAACTTATTCACACAAATATAACTTTGTGGTCCCTCTGAAGTACGTAAATACTGCCAACCAGTCCACCACAGATTATCATCAAAACTTCTTGGGAAATGTCTCATTAAAGAATCTTTGAAGAATAATATGAGTGTGCATCAATCAAATGATTTCAAAAAGACATCAAACCCTAGCTACTGTAAAATGAATTTTCTTCCCTTCCATGGCTACCACATTTTGCCAAATTTAGTATTAATTTTGAACTGAGGCCAAACATAGACTCTTTGGACCATGCTCATTGTTGCAAGAGAAAGCTCAGCTTCCTGTTTCAAAGAGGAAAGCCTTAAATGGTCTGGGGGAAACTGTTTTTTTTTTTTGTTTTTTTTTTTGGCATTACATAGCTCTTCCCAGATATGTTTATTGGATACTTGACAAAATAATTCTATCGCATAAATAGAATCGGTGAAAAAAATTTTAAGGATTTATAAACACCAGACTTTGAAAGATAATTTTTAAGAAGCTGACACCCTCAAACCCACCCACCCCTATAGCACGCTCATATCTCTCCATCACTTTATCTCTTGTGTCATAAACTTGGTACCCCTTCCGTTAAGGGAGAGCTGATGGTCACATCGTGGTTTTAATTAATTATCTTATCAGAAAGAGCCGCATGTGACATATTTTGGGTTGCTCGTTCTCTAGTTGGTAGGAGTCTGAAGGTTATCTCCATCTGCTGTTGCTTACTGAAAACTGGAAGTGCTTTTAACCAGCTTCAGGCACTATTTCTCCAAGTTGGAGAACCTGACCCACCGGCCTCCTGGTCACCCAGGTGTGCTTGCTAAAATACAAAATGCATGTTTCTGTGCTCAATCCCAGGCCTACTAAATCAGAAACTCTTGGTAGGAGGGACCCTGAAATCTGCATTTTAACCTGTTTCCTGATGGACTCTTCTCTGTTTAGAGGTGAAAATTAAAGATTTATAGGCAAGAAAGACTAATGCATATCTTAAAATTTGAGTAGGAGAGAAAAAGGTTAGCGTAGTATAAGGAAAGATTTTGGAGAACAGGATATTTTTTGAGGGAGAGGAACTATAAAGCAAAGCCATTTTTGGGTAAATACAAGTTATTTCTACATTTCATTCTTTATCAGACTCTTAGCTAATTTCTCTCATTCCCTGATTGGTTTTTTCCTATTAATTCTGCTTAACACCACTGCAGGAGAATGAGAAGTGAAACCAGGAGCTATTATCTGGCAGTATCCAGTTTGTGCATTGTATAGTATCATATGTTAAGAAATGGAAAAGTAGCTCGAATTATTTTTCAGACCTCAACTAGCATCATTATTTATTGATTTTATCTGCCTGTCATCTATTTATTTTTAAGGAAGAGCACATACAGAGGTACAGGTCACTTTTTAAACATATGAGAAGAAACATCATTTTTTCTTTTAAATTAGAGAAGTTGTTGATTAAAAGGAAACATCATGCAGGAAACATGAGTTATTAATATGTATCCTATGCTTCACTTTAATCATCCTTCAATGATTTTAACACATCTTCTATCCCTGC
>PVKH010036386.1:0-11599 GCA_004027955.1 Chaetophractus vellerosus | reverse complement strand
CATTTCCCTCAGTCTCATCGCTGGACTTAGAGCAAACCGGAGGTCTGGAGACGCCGCGGAGAGAAGCCTGGGCAGCGGGCAGAGGTGGGCGCGAGGGCGGCATCCTGCCCACCGCCTGGAAGCCCGAAGCGCTCTGCCCCTCCGCTCCCCGGGGGCAGCCGGGTCCAGAAAGCGCCCCCGGGCGCTCGGTGGCTGTTCTGGAGAGTTTGGGACCTGCTACGTTAGGCCCCCAGAACCCCGTCTTTGTGGCGTCTGCCAGGGAGACGCAGAATACATTACCATGTAGATGCCAGGCCGGCTCCGCGGCCCCGGGCTGCGTCTGTGTCCAGGGCGCCGTGCAGATGGGCTGCGCCCTTTGTTCCTCCCGGCCTGGGGGCTGCCGTGGGACAGCCAACCTGCGTCTGTCACGGCGAACACGGTCGCGCCATTGTGCGCGCTTAATTGTTACTATGTACATGGAATCCGAGAGGTCGCTCTGGACATTGAGTACAAGTGCTGGGAGCCCTCTGCCAGACCAAACAGATGTCCCGGGGCGTGCCCACATCCAGCGCCGGGCACCTTTGCTCAGAGAAGGCTCCCTCCGACAGAGCAATTAAAAAGTATGATTTATTTACAAAACAGGCTGCAGAGAGCCTCAGAAGGCTCTGTCTCTGCCAGTTTCCCATGTGGCCGTCTTAACAGGTTCCTTGACAATGGAGCAATTATTTCTGCCCCCGTGATATGAAGGTGGGTGGAAGTCTAATTAAAACACTGACCGCAATCAACGTGGAAAGAGAGAGGAGGCCGAATTGCATTTTCTAGTTTTTAAGTTCCATTTCCCCCCACTAAGTGGTTAAGCCTGTGTTATCCAGCCAAGGATATCTGGGTCCTGTTCTGCATATTTTATGCAGTGGGCTCTCAGCGCACGGGGTCAGAGTCACTCCAGGGAAAATGCTCCGTAACCCGGCGTTTTGTGAGCTAATGCTGTCGCAAGTCTTAGGGTTTACCGTAACAAATTACTTCAAACTGGGTGGCTCAAAAACAACAGGAATTGACTGTCTCACAGTCCTGGAAGACAGATGTCCAAAACCAGGGTCTTAGCAGGGTGGCCCCCAGGCCTCCGGGCTGTCTGCCTCAGTCGTCACTTGGCCTTTTCCCCTCTGTCCGACTGTCTGTGCCCAAATTTCCTCCTCTTAGAAGGTCACCGGTCCTATTGGGTTAGGGGCCCACCCTATTCCAGTTTGGCTTCATGTTAACTTTCCTAATTCCATCTGTAATGACTCTATTTCCAAGTAAGGCCCCATTCTGGGGTCCTGAGGGTGAGAACTTAAATCTGTCTTGTTGGGGGAAGCTGTTCAATCCATGAGACAATATGATCAAAGCAGGTAATAAGAGGCAAGACCGAGAGGCATGGGGTGTTCTGGAAACTTATCCTAGGAACAACGGGATGTGTTATAGGGGGTGGGGTGGTCCGGAAGACTTTTTTGGGATAAACAGATTTTGAGTTGAAACCCAAAAGATGGGGAGCAGTTGACAAGGGGGGGTGCTGGGGCTGCGCGGGGCATGCGCAGGTCTGAGAGGAGGGGCCGCTGCAGAAGAGAGCGCCTGGAGTGAAGTGAGCAGGGAAGCCCGGGGAGGAGAAGGGGGCGCCCCTTGGGAAGAGGCTGAGACCCTCCTGTCCAGGGGTCATGGGGAGACCCTGCTCAGTTGCATTGGGGTTTGGGTCTTTAGGCTAAAGCCTTCCCCCTTTGACCGCCTCTGCACTTTATCATGCAAGGGTAGCAAGATCAGAGCTGCAGCTTCCAATATTCCACGGGTTGGGGTGGAGGAGGAGAGCCAGGCGGGGAGGTGCTGGTAGGGGCCGAGGAATTAGGGGGTGGAGAAGGACAGAGCCGTTTCTGCTCTCTCAAAGGCCAATTTAGTGTGATAAAAGACACAGTTACAGGATTGACCAAGCAAAAGAATGGCCCGAGTCAATTACCTCTAGCACGAAGAAAACGCATTTTGAAAATCCGCAGGGTAATTGTATCGTTTCTCCATGATGCTCAGGAAGTTTCTGCCCCTTGTCCCCAGCTCACTGACACCCCTGGGCCTGGCCGGCAGTGGCCTGAGCTATGTCTGACACAGCTGGTGCTGTGCACACACAGGCTCCACGAAGGCTGGGCAGGGCCAGGCACTGGCCTTGTCCTCATAGGACCTCCCAGCCCCGCAAACGGGAGACAAATGTGTAAGTCGACAACTTCTTTCACTCTGAAAGCAAGTTGGAATGCACAGTCCTCCTAGGTCATGATCTTCACCAAGATGTGTGTGTGTGTGTGTGTGTGTGTGAGGGACTGACCATTTTCCAGGTATATAGTTCCTGATTTTGGATTTATTTAACCTAGTTTTTATACCACTCTCCAAAACAGTTCTAATCTACTCATCATTGGAAGTCAGATGCTGAGTACACGGATAAACCTGCTGAGGTGTTATCGGCTGTGATGTACATATGTTGATGAAAAGCAGTTCTGGACTATTCCATGAGGATTCTCAACACAGTTAAAGAAGGGCTATCACCAGTGTACTTAGGATATCAGTCATGTAAAAGCTATGTTGCTAAGAGTAATTTCTTATATCCTTGTGTTACCAGGGCTTTTATATTTTATAATAAATTTCAAAGCCATTTAAAAAGTTGTGATCAGCCTGATGCCTGAATACGGCTGGCGGATCACAGCTCCTCATTCAGGTTGGGATGGATCAGATCCTGCATTCTCTGGCTCAGTAAGATAGGCATGGAAAGAGGAAATTCATGTGAAATCACAGAAAGTCCAAATGAGCTAGCCTGGGCTCTCTCAGATTGCAAAAACTTCAACTGTCCTGGCGTCAGAGGCTCATTCCTTAACTGGGCTTTGGAATTCCTTACATATCTCATCTATTCCATCCCCACTCTGTATATACTGCCACTTTTTTTCAATAATTCAAATTTAGCTTTAAAAAAGCTCACAGGTTTTAAAATCCACTCCAGGTCTTTTTCTCTGAGCAATCATGTCTCCGATTCAGCTTTGGTCTTCAAGCCACCCAACTCTGTTGGAGTCGACACTGCATCTAAATGATCAACAAATAGAGCATGATCTATTTGAACATGTAGATCGGATTATTTTTCCTAAGATAGATAACCTTAGGATAAAAATCATAGAAATCTAAATGGACTAAACATATTAAGATTACAGAACACAGCTCCTAAACCCAAACATGGGACTTCTTTTGTTCAGCAGTCATATCCATTTTTTCCGTATGATACAAATGTTCAAAGGAAAAAAATCTAAGTATTTAGTTATTACCATTTAATTCCAAATCAGATTTCTGAAGAAAAGAATCAGTGATTCAAATTACAAATATCCTCCAACCAGAATGTAATAGTCTGTGAATTATGCATTGATCACACGTGGAAGTTATTGCTATGCCAGCCACATGATTAAAACATTGTCCTCCCTTGTTTTCCATTTGCCACCCACCCAGTCTTTCAAATGAAAGGTGAATCTGAGACCACATACTCATCTGCATCATATTTTAAGTTCCCTTCCCTTGGCCGCCTGCCCACTCCCCACTCCCGTGGGTCCATCTCTCTGCATAATCAAATGCCTGTATCAAAATCAGAGGGTAGAATATATCAATTAAAAAGTGGGAGTTAGAGAAAAAGGCTTTCATGTGTCCTGCATGTCCCCAAGCTAGATTAGATTACCGTGGCTGGGAGCTGGCAGTCTGGGCTCATCGCCCGAGGAAAGTTTAGGGGCGTCGTTCATTTGCACACTCAGCCCACTTGAAAGACTCCCACGCTGCGCTGTGCTCATGGACCCAACAAAACCCCTGCTTGAAGCGGAGACGAAATGCCCAGCTGCAAGGCGTTCGGAAGAACAGGGCGGCAACCAAGCAGCGCCGAACTACCGCGGCAGCGACCTGGCGACGGCCGCCTCCTGTCCACGGCCGTCTCACTGGGGTGGGGTCTGGCCAGGCTCGCTCTGAGAAGTTTCTGATGCTGCAGTGACCTTTTCTGCAGAATCAAGGCCTAATAACGGGTGGGAAACATTTGTCAGGCCCCGTTCAGTAGTGCTTGGTCCGGATCACTGAGCCACCTGTCCATAAACATCCATCTATGTCATGCCAGAAAATATAAAGGGTTCTGTCACCTCGGGCCGATCCAGGTGACCCATTTTCTTAAGATCCCTTCCTTTCTGGTCCTGCCCAGAGGCTGCCAGACAGCCCTTGGACACCAGGGTCCAGGAAGAGAGAGCCAGCACCAGGGGCCTGGGGGTGAGAGGAAAAAGGAGTGCCCTTGGCAAAAGTTCGCTTGAAGGGCCAGCATTTAAACTGATACTGCCACAGTCATACCCAGAATTGCCTGGAAGAGCTGTGGAATTTAATACAAAGACTTAATAATAGTCATAAAAAGGAGGACCACATGACACCATAATGAAAGTGGAAACTTGATTTAAATCTCTATGTGAAAGGTAGGGAGGGGACTCCCACCCCTGCCCCTCAACACCTTCCCCCAGGAAGCCCAGGGAAAATGAAAAGGTGGAGACAGACCAGGAGGCAGAAGAGACGGGGAAGGCTCGTCTACTTTGAACCGGCCAGCACTGGCCTGTCCCTCTGCTTCCCATCTGGTCTCTGGAGGGGGTCGGGGGGTAGCCAGTGAGCTGAGCCTCTTGGCTTCTCCCCTGGCAGTACCTGGATGGGGTGTGGAAGCAAGGTGGAGAGAGGCAGTGCCAGGGCAGGTCAAGGGTGTATTCACAGCTGCTGCAGAGGTCTTTGTGAGTGGCCGGGGCAGCCCCACACAGGCAGGAGCTCCCCAGAGGTCAGGACCCCCTACCCCTCCTGGCACAGCAAATAGACACAAGGCCCTCCCTGAGCTGAGACTTGAACTTCTCCAGTCTCCCCATGTGCCTGGCCACTTGCCTCCCATGAAGCTCAGCAGGTTTATCTGCAAAGGATCCTTTTTTTCGGTATACATCTGTCCTTAGCGTGTGGTCATTGCTGCCCAGAGAGAGGAGCAAAGCGCCATGCCTGGCTGGGCGAAAGCCCCCAGTCCAAGACCCTGCAACCTGTGTCACAGAGGAGCTGGGCATGGGGCTTCAGGCAACCCAGGAAAGGAAGCCCAGAGGACAGCGTCCAGCTCCTCCACGGCTCCTCAGGCAGGAGGCAGGTGGGTGACCTTAGAGAACGCACCCACTTAACGGTTAGCCTCGCCCTCGGTGGGCAGTGAGGGTCAGCCTGGCAGGAGAGAGCAGCACAGAGCAGGTGGAGGCTGCACGGGGCTCCTAGGTGGAGGGGCAGCATGAGCAGAGGTGCAGCAGTGGGTGAGTCCAGGGGGCAGGGCTGGCGCGGCCGGCATGCAAAGAGGAGAGCTGTGTCTTCTGGCAGTCCATGGTAGAAAGCATCCACCTTTATGCTGCTGAGTGCTCTGAGATAAGAAACCAAGGGCAGTTATCTTTCAGGATTAAGTTTTTAAAAATCGTTCCTGATGAACAGGCTTCCTTCTATGAGACAATGAAAAGCCTTAGTAGACCGTCCTTCCTTCAATGCCACAGTTGCCAAGAAATTCAGAATTAAATGCACTGCAATTAAGTCACAAGTGCATTTCATTTGGTTTTTAAAAATAATGACATCTCTCTTTTGTGTATTTTAAAGGCATTTTTAAACTTTCCAGTTAAATATCTTACTGTGAATGTCTTTTTTTCTTGAAAATATCTTTGGAAGGAAGGGAGGATAGGAATCATAAAAATTCCAAATAGTGTTGCCTCTTTCTGTGTGAGCCGTGTAGACTCACCTTGATGTTCAGCTGCGGCTCCCGGAACCTGCTTGGAATGGAAGGCAGGACGTGAGTCAGAGCTGGGGTCCCACCGGTGAGCGCATTCTTCCCACCTGAGCAAATTTTCTAAGCCATGGTTTCTCTGTGTGCAAAATCATAAAATCATTTATATTTCAAAACCTACATCCTTAAAAAGGAATTTACACATTAAACACCCCTCCCGTCACCACCCTTGCTCTTTATTAAACATACATGTGTTTTGCTGTGTTTTTCTTATGTTCTGGTCAAATGTTCCAAGGTCTTTATTTGCCTCCTCTGAGCAACCCTAACTTTACATCCCTGATTTTGCAGCCCAAAGACTCTGATAAGGCCTGCAGGCTTCCATTCTTGTCAGTGCGCCTGACTCTGAGCTGCTGGTGGTGAACGTGAGCATGGACTGCAGGAGGTGACTGGACTGTCAGGGAGGAGCCGGGGGCTTTGACTGGCAGCCAGCTGAACTTGGAGAGGTCGCGTGTCCTTGGGGTCTCCTCGGTGCCCTCAGCTGTAAGGTCTGGGGTTTGGAGAAGCCCTCTCTGTGTGGTCTTTGCACCTTTGGCATAAATCACTATTCAGTGACATTTGAGAAAAGGAGAAGGGAGAGTCTGAAAAACAGGGAACTTAATGGCATAAAGAACTCTGTAGAGATTCTTACTGGAGAAAACCATTTGATGTTGAGGCAAAAGGTGGGGAACAAGGGTGAGCCTCCTTGGGGCAGGCTAGACCCAGCCAGGCTTGGCATGGGAAACCAGGCTTGCTCCTCAGCTGGAGGTTGGCCTGCCATCCAGCACCTCGCCATCACTTCAAAGTCTGACAGCTCTCAAAATGCAGATATCCCTGGAGTAAGAGTCTGGCATGTCGGAAAAATAAGTAATCTATTACATTTGGTAAAGCCTAGCCTGAAGGGCAGGGCCCTGTCTCCTGATCAATGAGGGTGAAGAGGACTGGGAATGGGGAGTTGAGAGGACAAAACCCTGTCTCGCCTGCTGCCATATTTTATATGGGAAGAGTCCCACCCACCCTCATAGATCTTCATTCTTTCTGATCCAACAGATATTCTTCTACAATTTTAAAATAAATTATTCTTCTCCTCAACGAATGTGTTATTCTTGCATGCCTAAATATTTTGTCAATTCATTTGGCAACAAATGGTTTCATATTAAGCCAATTTGTTTCTCTCACTTGAAAATGAATTTTCGATTCAGATCATCAGAGCTGCTCTTGGGAAATATGATAATAGAGGTTTCTGCTAGTAGTTAGAGAAAAAAATCTCTCCCACTATAATATCGAGACATGAATTGTGGAAAACACTCCTTTATTTTCATGCTGGATGTCTTGTGATTCACATTAATGTTCTCCTGTGAAAGTATTCTCTTTATTTTAAGAAGTGATAAAACAAGGCCTTCGGTACTAAGATCTTTCTCTTCTTGGTATAAAAAACGGGGGCATTCAAAGGACACACTGAAAACCAGAAAGCCACATGATTATCCCAAATGATGGATTTTTTAGAAGGTGGAATAACAGCACTCTTCCACAGAGCTCTGGGAAGGGCAATACGTTTTCTTTCTTAAGACTCATTTACCTTTTCTTGAAACCCTTTCTATTGTTTTCTTAAGCAAGCTTTACCTTGGAATTTCCAAGCACACTACAGAGCCGGGATAATGCAGAGCTTCACAGGCAATTTTAGCTAAACTAATCTGGTGATGCTCCTGTGCAGGATGGGTCCCATGTGTGCAGACATCGGCTCTCACTCACACACACACTCACACACACACACACGGTGGAAGGAGGGTGTGACTGTGCCCTGTAAAACGAGCTCTAATCCCAGAGTAGTGATGAGGCCCGTCCTAATCCACTCCGGCCTCCTCTTCACTAGTAACACCTTCAGAGACCCGATTTCCAAATAAGGTCACAGCCACCAGACTGGGGTTAGGGTTTGAACATGCCTTTATGGGAGACACAACTCAACCCCTCACGCATGCTTTATGAGAAGTTTAGAGATCCTCAGGGCAAATCAAATAGCCTTAGCTGGCCATATCCTGGAAACCTCTGAAGGGATGGGAGATTGGCCAGGTATGTTTTCTCAACTGCTAGCTTGATTCCTAGGAGGACCAGCTCTAGCTGGGAGGAGAAGGAAGAGCCACCTGGAAACCAAGAGGAGAAGAGGTACTAAAGACCATTTCTCATTCCTGGAGCCAGCTGCAAATAGGGTAAAATGCAGAACAGGGCCTGATTCCCAGCCAGAGAGAGGATGTATTATCACAAGGGTTTTGTTGAACTAAAGAGATGTGCCTTGATGATCCAAGGGGCAGATGGAGCTCCATGGTAGAGAGAGAAAACTAGATTCCTGAAACCTTGGAATAATGCAAACAGTGTTCAGAAAACTTGACAAAGTTCCTTAACCTTAAGTTCTTCATTTTTAAGATAAAGGTTGTATCACCTTCCCTGAAAGGTTTTTATAGGAATTAAAATGACTGCATGGAAAAAAAATGACATCCAATACATTATATGTTATCAAGAAATGGTAATTACTATGATAATGGTGATATTGTACCAGTTAGCTATTATGTTACAAACACCCCCTAAATCAGGAATTTCAAACCATAAGTGTCTGTCATTGCTCAGGTGTGTACAAGCCAGCTGGGCTCACTCACGTCTCTGTGATTAGTTGCAGGCTGGCTGGAAGTCAGCTGGTCTAGGCTGGCCTTGACTGGGAGGGCTGGGGTGATGGGTATCTCCCTTAATCATCTCTCATCTGCAGCAGATTAGCTGGGTTTGCTCTTATAGTTGTGCTATCGGGCTCCAAGAAAGAGACGGTAAAAGAGACAGTGTGCTGGGCCATTTCATTTAGGCTCAGAAGTGTTGTAAAATCTTCTCTACCGCATTCTGTTGGCCGAAGCTGGTCACAAGGTCAGCCTGATTAAAGGGGCAGGAGAATGGATTCCACCTGTGAGTGGTAGTGTGGCTAGGTCACACGGCAAGGCCATGGGCACAGAAGCAGTCAAGTTGGAGGCCATTTGACATCCAAGCTACTACAGCCTGTGCTGAACAATGTCCACCTTCTCTGGAATGCCATATGCTGATAGGTCAAGACAAGATGCAGGGTTGGGTAAAAAGTGCTTGTGGCTCTTGCAAAGTGTGGCTCTTGAAGTTTGAATGTGCATCTTGTTGCTTGCCTCAGAATTGCGCTTACTTTGACCTGTCCGTATGGCGTGGAGGTTGTGTAAAATGATAGCATTTTTAACCTATTGACTGATGTGACGCAGGATGACGTCAATGCAAAGGAGCATGACCTTGAAAAGCATGTCAGAAAGAAAAAACACAGAGACTTTCTAATAAAGATCACTCTATCTTCAACCATACATACGTAATACCAAACCCATTGATTTACCCTTAAAATATTATATTTTTACGTTTCTGCTACTTAGAGTGGCCATTATGGGAGTAAGAGAAAAATTACATGACATTATATACCATGACTGAGGTCTGAGTGGCAGATTCTTTGACATGATATATAACACATATTTATTAAAGTTTCTGCATATTAAAGGATCAAATCGTTATTGGAAACATTTCTGCAACCGCTCCTGAAAAGAAGGCAGAAGAAGAAACCACAGGATAATTGCTTTCACTGCGGCGTGGTTATAACTTGATCAGACAACTTGGAAAGGAACAGTGCAGGCAAGACTGGGTCTCAAACAGCTGTCCACATGGCCGGCACCTCGGCTCACATCCCGGCAGGGACTCTACCCTGAACCGCTACCATCACTCTTCATTCCTCTGCCTTAGCTTTGAGCCCAGTGCAGATCTATTTTCTCAACTTTTTTTAAAACTGGGACTCTGTTTTTGAGGACCTTAAAATGTGGAGACAATATTTTGAAGAGGTTTCATAGATGGGATTCTGAAACTTCAAAGCCTGCACGCCACGAAGAGTACACAAAAGTATCTCGACTGTCTTCTGAAATAATTTCCCTCTCTTGTCAGAGCTGACTGACAGCTCTAATAAATTCCTCCATTTTAAGCAGACTCACATTTCACATGTGCTTGCTCTGCTCCCAAGCAGAGTGGAACTTCTATTGTCAAATGCATAAAATAGCATTAGAGATGCAAACCGGGTGTAGCCAATGGTAATGTGCCATTTAAAACTTATGAACCCAAATGAAGGTTTATTTTCTCCAAATTGAAATTTATAGTTTCATTTTAGAGTGCTAACTTGAATATTGATGGGCTTTGAGCATGCGATTATAAAACGCCAATGGAAAGCAGAACAAGTAAGCACCAAGCATAGAACAGTGATTATGGAAATGCATGGACCTTATGTTAGAAAGAAGACCCTGTTACCTGCACTGATGGCGAAAACTTAGTGCAGCTTTCGTGTGGGCAATAGACAGCCCTGGCAATAGACAGTCTGTTAGCATTTTATTTGCTTTCATGGAACATGCAAAAATAGAAAATCGCTCGTCAGTGATTTTCACATCTTCTGGGTCATTGAACAGATCACGAGATGCAGGAGAGTAATCTTGGTGATATGACTGACCCTTTCTTAGAACAGTGTGTGGTGGATAGCTTTACCTGTCACCTTGGCAAAAGCTCTGTATTGTTTTGTACTGCGGTGCAAATTCAGTTCCATTAGCCAAGCAGACAGTGAGGTCCAGGCCCGGCTAATGGGTCAGAGATTCCAATCAAGCAGAATCCCCTGCCTCCAAGGGACCTCCCTCCAAGAAGATAAGTGCACAGTAGGACAATGTGATTTTAGCAACACTTATAGCTGTCACAGTTTAACTCCTTTGACTGCTTCCAAAATGCAATAAAACACTACACCACGATTGCAATCTGAAAAACAGAAAAAACAATAAGAGGGCAGTTAAATGTAGTAGAATAATAATTTAAGAATTCCCAAGTATTTTCAGCATCCTAAATCCTATTCTCTAGAGATTTGCACCCAGCACCTGGAGAGCAACCCCCCAATTGTCATATTGCTTAGCGATGTCACTATTCTGCTGCCAAGCTTGGCCTGACCTTCATAGTGATGCCTTGGCCATTTTTCCTATGTAGTCTGTGTGCTTCTCCAAAGCAGTTGCAATGACCAAAAACAAGGGAGAAGCTCTGCCAGTGGCTACGGCCTTGGATGAGGCCAGAGTCGTAGACGATGACAGAGGAAACCAGTCACATCTTCCCACACGACTCATTCTGCGCAGGTCCCTCTGGGAACAGTGGCCTTCCTCCCCTCATCAGGTGAGGTGCCACCTGGGGCAGAGTGAGTTACAAGGCGACCCCGTGCTCACAAGTATGTTGCAGGATGCAATGTGAATCAGAAAAGAGGTGATCACAGTTGGCAAAGCCGGCTGTGAGTCTGGGAATGGATTCACTGAAAACAAAACGAGAAGAGAAAGCTCAGCTTCAGGTCCTTACGTGGAAGAGGGTCGGTCTAAGGTACAGTCTGTCAGGATTAAGGGGGTGTCTCATCTTGGCCATGGGAGGCGGAGCTGACATGTGGCTGCCTCCTAAAACTTTCCTAAGAGAACTAGCTCCTGGAGGTCCCATGAGAACCAAGTGAAACGATGGAAGAACGATCGTATAATCATGGTTATTAACCTTTTTGTGCTATGTCATTTTGTACCCACTTAGCCGCTGGACATGATGGTGGAGACAGTTTCCTCAGTAACGTCGTGGCCAGAGTTATAGTCGCATGCATACACCATCATTACTGGTCAAATTGTCAAAAAGCAAGAGCAGTGGCAGGTGCATGTAAAAACTTAATTCAATTTGCTCTTCTCCCTCGGTGGAGACACTGTG
>PVKH010036385.1:0-11589 GCA_004027955.1 Chaetophractus vellerosus | reverse complement strand
CTACCAATTGAGCTACAGCCAGGTCCTATCCCATAGGTTTTGATATGTTGCATTATCATTTTCATTTTTTCTGAGGTAGTTACTGATTCTTTTGAGATTTCCTCCTTGACCCACTGTTTGTGTAAGAGTGTGTTGTTTAACTTCCATATCTTTGTGCCTAATCTGGTTCTCTGGCCCTTAGTGATTTCCAATATCATTCCATTGTGATCAGAGAAATTACTTTGTATAATCTGAATCTTCCTGAACTCATTGAGAGTTGTTCTGTGGCCTAGCATGTAGTCTATCTTGGAGTATGATCCATGTGCATTTGAAAGGAATGTATATCCTGCTGTATTTGGGTGTAGTGTTCTATATATGTCTATTAGATCCAGGTCCTCTAATGTATTTTTCAGAGTCTTTGTTTCTTTATTGATTCTCTGTCTAGATGTTCTGTCTAATGGTGATAATGGTGTATTAAAGTCCCCCACTATAATTGTAAAGTCATTTATTTTGCCACTTAGTTTTTCCAGTGTTTGCCTCATGTTCTGTGTCTGTTTGTTGTGTGCTCTCTCTCTCTGCTCATTTTCTTTTAGACAGCACCAGGAACCAAACTCGGGACCTCCCATGTGTGAGGGAGGTTCCCAATCACTTGAGCTACATCTGCTCCCTGCTTGTTGTGTCTCTCATTGTGTCTCTTCATTGTGTCATCTCATTGCAACATCCTGTTGCGACATCTCATTGTGACATCTTGTTGAGACATCTTGCTTTATCAGCTCACTGAGCTAGCCTTTCCTGTCAGCTTACTGTCTTGCTTGTCTTCTTTAGGAGGCACTGGGAACCAAATCCAGGACCTGCCATGTGGGAGGAAGGCATCCAACTGCTTGAGCCACATCCACTCCCCAGTAACTTTTAATATACCTTATACTCTTAGAGTGAATATGATCATGGACATTGGTGCCATACAGTATCAGTTTAAAGTCCGTGCTTCCACTCAACAGCTGAGCAAACTTTGGAATGTCATCTCAGTTTCCTTATTTTTAAAATATACAGATAATAACAGAAACAGTGTCATTAGGTTGGAAAAGGATTAAATAAATCAATAATTATAAAGTGTCAGTAGAAGAAACATACCTTACATATATCATCATAAGGGCTAAATTGCTCTTCTGCATCCATGATGCACAAAATTTGATGGCATCTTACATTAATTCATTGATTTTAAATATATATATATATAAACAGATATTGACTTTAAATGGGCAAGGGGTATCTTTTGGAGATGATGGAATGTTCTAAGACTGGATTATGGTGATAGCTATATAACTCAGTAAATTTATTAAAAGCATTGACTTGTACACTTAAAATAGTATCTAAATTATCCCTCAATAGAGCTGATTAAAATGTATATATAACCCTTTTCCTTAATTAACATGGATGTAAAAATTTTCTTTTTATAAAAAAAAGTCAAAATGAGAAACAAATTATTATTCAATTTGTAATTAAGAATAACATTCAGGGAATCTATTTGTCATACATTTGCTGAGTACTTAGTATATGCTAAGGATTAGAGATTTAAAAATAAACAGAATACCTCTCCCTGCCTTGACAGAGCTCTTAATCTAAGGCAGGGATAGGCAAACTAAGGTAATGGGACAAATTCAACCTGCTGCTTTTTCTTTGTATTGTCTATGTGGTAACAGTAGATTGACATTTTTAAATTATAGAAAAAAATTAAAAAGAGTAATTTTTTGATACATGAAAATAATATGAAATTCATATTTTACTGTTCATAAATAAAGTTGTATTGGTACGCAGCCACACTCAATTGCTTATGTATTGCCTATGACTCTTTTAGGACTACAGTGGCAAAAGTGGATAGTTGTGACAGAGTTGACTGCATGGCCTACAAAGCCTAAAATATTTACTATCTGTGCTTTACAGAAAAAGTCTGCCAACCCTTGGTCTATAGAGTAGGATAGTGCATGAAATAATTTGTTGATAATCTTCTTGGTTTTAATCTTTACTGTTAAGAACTTTTCTGAAATGCATTAGTCTGCTTTTTTGCCTTAGTATACCAAACATAACTGTCTATTTGTCTGAAAAGTTGAATATTGCAGTGTCTCAGCCACTGTGGCTATCAGCCTAAAGAAGGAAGAGATATTTTTGGTTTCTTTTAGGGTTATTTTTTTAGCTCTCCTAATTGAGGTTTCACTATTTTAAATTTGAATAGTGTATACTCTGCACTGAAAGAGCCTACTAGTCATACAAATACTCAAAGATCAAAATAATTAAATTTATATCTTAGATTGTCACAACAATTTTCTTTCAGAAGTCAATAGTTTATTTTTCATTTAAAAAATTCTAATGAGACCCACTCAAGCAACTATTAAACAAAATTTCCAAGAAAGAGGAAGAACTTAAAATATATGCACCTTTAAATAAACATTACCTTTTACATAAAAAATACCAACTCACAATGGCTAAATGACCCATAAAAAATGCCTTAGTGACATTCAGGCTTAGTGAACTTATGGCTCCTTTTATTAAACCCATATCTTCATCTAATAGTAATTCATGAATTGCTATAAAAAAGGATGCATATCTGCATCAGTAATCCAACTTACCTCATGGAAAACTTGGAAAGCTGTAGATATAAAGGCATTTCCATAGATTTACAAGCTTGGGGGTGGGGGTTTAACATGTATTGTATTTCATCATTTTTTGTATTTGTTTTCCATTAACTACACATAACTAAGCACACTTGATTTTTTATTATGTTCAATTTACATTGTGATACACATAAATATTCATGATTTTTAAGTGCTTTTGATAATTAGCCCAGGATACCTAGAACTGTATCTTCAGTTTAGGAAAATGCATTCTTAATTTAAAACAGTATTCATAAGTCTGATTTAAGATTGCTTAGTTCTGAAAAGGCAATTACAGAATTCAGGTTATTCGCTCATTATATTCAATTTTAGCAGTATTAGTAAAACGAATAAAAAAAGACAAACGAATGTAGAAAAAATGCTGAACTGGATCTCTCAAAATGATCTGTCAACTGCAAAGTGTATAATAAATTATACCCCAGATTTATCTGCCAGAATATTCAATTTCATAAACACACCTTTTTCATTCTTTCATGAAGAAAATTTGAATTTGCCAAAATATACCCAAGACTGATGGATATACTGGAGTTGGAGAAGGTAACAGCTTTAAAAATTTCTTATTAGACACTAAAAAGATCCTTTGCTCAAATTCCCCCTCAGACTCCCCTGCCCCCACTTTTCTTTGGAATTATTCCCCTTCAAAGGCTTGAATGCCTGAAAAGATCCAGCCTATTCACACCTTTACTTCTACCACTTTGATCAATTAAATATCAGACACGCTGGTAAAATGACAACTAAATTGAGAAGAATTAACAAAGGAGTAAATTTAAAACTCTGGTGTTTTAAGTGGGAGAAAGAGGTACCACAGTTATAGCCTTCAAAGAGACAAGGGTCATCAAGAGGTTACTGACTTAGAAGGGGGTACCAGAGAACAAGAAAGGGAAGGAGGAATGCACTGGAGCAAAAATTAAGAAGACAGCCTCTCATTCAAGTCTGACTCAGGCAGTGGTAGTAGTAACTATCTTCCACGTCAAATAAAGATTAAACAATATTCTTTGAGAAAGACTTAATATATGCCAGCCCAGCGGTGAACCAAGTTTATTTTAGTCACGTACCAACCTTACATTGAGGACAGAGCTAGGATTCTAATCCTAGCAGCCTAGCATAGTGGCTTAGAATAGGGACTGTGCATTGGTTTCAAGTCTTGCCTCACGTACTTCTACTGTGTGACCTTGCACAAGTTATTTAACCTTTCTGTGCCTCAATGGCAAAATAGGAATAATATAGGTATTTTGTGTAAAGTGTTCAGAACAACGCTTTTCACTTGATAAATGCTATATAAGTGTTTAAAAAAAGGAAAGAAGGGAAAAATAAAGGGAGGGAGGGAGGGAGAGGAAGAAGGAAGGAAAGAAAGAAAGAAAAAGAAGAAACAAAGAAAACAACCAGGTTATGAGTCTACATTCTTCACTGTCCTAAACCAGATTGCCACTCCCTTCTTCCTTTGGATTCTGATCTTTGTCGATATCTGGTCTTAGCAGATATTCAAATAACTTATTAGACATGTTCTATTTGGAAACAAGAAAGTAAGACAGAGAGCAAGAAAGTGTTAAATAGCTTTACCTAATTGTTTGGTTGCTGTTGTCATCATTTTTCTTGTTTTAAGCATCTATCAAATGTGCATTACATAGCCTGACACTATTTGAGTTAAAAATCATTACAAAAGGGAATAGAAGGTGGGTGTTAAAGTTTCACAGATAGTAAATTGACTGTATGATTACTTTAATATAAATTTAAAGAAAAAAGTAATCGTAAAGCTACAAACTAATGGAAATAAACAAACAGCCAAAGGGGTGCTGATGCAAAATATGAGAAATTGGTTGACTTTTATAAAGGGTATTTATTTGGGGAAGAAGCCCACAGTTACCAGGCCATAAAGCATTAAATTACTTCCCTCACCAAATCTATGGCCACGTGTTGGAACAAGATGGCTCCCGACATCTGCCAGGGTTCAGGCTTCCTGGGCTCCCCTCTTCCCAGGGCTTGCCTCTCTCTGGGCTCAGCTCCTCTGGTTCCTCCACAATGTCAGCTGTAGACTATGAGGCTCGCTAGGGTTTGCCTCTCTCCACAAGGCCAGCTGTGAACTGTCAGGCGAACAACTTGTCTCTTTTCCCAGAGCCTTCTCTCCTTCCTCATGATCAAGCTCCTCTGTGTGCTTGCTTCCCCGGGCTCCAGCATTAAAACTCAGCTTCAGAACTCCAGCTTAAAAAACTCCAACTCCATCCTTTGCCATGTCTTTTATCTTTGATTCCCCACCCAACAAGGGGCGGGGCTCAATGCCCTACTGACATGGTCCAATCAAAGCCCTAATCATAACTTAATCATGCCCAGATGAACAGACCGGTTTACAAGCATAATCCAGTATCTATTTTTGGAATTCATAACTATATCAAACTGCTACGATGCCCTACTTTAAATCTACACACAAGTGTTTTGTTTTGTTTTAATTTGCTGCCTTGCAAGGCACTACTTCATCAGAATGTACCCTGAAATTTTAGCTATTTGTGTCAATATGACATAGAAAAATGAAATTGGTTATAACACAGAATATACTATAATAGGTCTGGGAAGTTATTTGTGGAAACTGCATTTTCTATAGTCAATCCATCAAACATTTAGCAAATATTTAATGCCTGTTAATTTAAATTCAAAATAACTAATGCCTTTTGTATTGAACTTAACAATAAAACAAACCAAAATTGAAATATGCTAAAGTTTTAATTATATCTTAACAAAAAAAAAACCTGAAATAGTATATGAATTAGTAGGAAAAACATGAAATTCTTTTTTCATGGTCCTTTATGAGTAGGGCTTATAAAGGAAAGGAAAAACAACTGTGTTAACATGCCATTAAAAACAAAAAACGTGCGGCAAAACACATCTACCCATCATAGATGCATTGGCTTAGAAAAACTAGTAGTAACCTAGATATAAATATGAAGAGTAGGGAGAAAATTATGCAACTGAAGATGGGCAAAAGTTATCAGATCTCAAAGTATGGGAACTAAGGCAAACATCAGTGCTGGACAGTCATCTAAATTCTGAAAACAAAAATAAACAATTTCCATAGCATCAGAATAGGGGAGGGTTGAGTTTGCAGGAATAAAAGGTCTCACACTTTAGAAATCCTTTAGCCTTTCTTTAGCCCTACTCATGTCCGTAACTCCTGAGCTCATGCCTGACAAAGATGTTATTCAGTAGTTAGAACTGTGATTATTAACATAATTTTTTATAACAACAACCCCCCTACCAATAGTTAGGAAGCAGAAGAGGCAATGAAAAAAATTCGAAAGGGAGCAAAGAAAAACTGGAGGGAAAAATCCTGAGGCACAAAGAATAGAATAACTACTGGGTTGGCAGAATGATTTTCATTTAGTTCGAGCTGAAGGGACTGGAATTAAAGCCACCAAATGAAAATTTAGGGGACTGATCCCTCACTTTAATAACTATTTAGGGAAATGAAGATTGGCATCTGGAGCAGCATGACTAATCACACTAGTAATAAAAACCTTTTATTTCATGTTTGTAAATTAGAAAATGAAATGTCTTCATCAAGTCTACAAAAGCTGGAACCACAAATCTATTCTTAAGGAATTTTTCTACCCATTGACCTGGATAAACCTTGACTTAATAACTTTCATTGATACTGTCATTAGTCAGTTTCTAAATTCTTAATCTGATAAGAACACAGCATTTTCCTTCACATCCTAAGCAACATCAGTTGCTCCATCATGAACCATCAAAATGTGGTTCATTCCTGCACATTAATATGTATGTGCCAATTAAGTTTCTTGTCAAATCAAAATTATAATTAACCTTTCATTACATTTATAGCAATCTTCTAATCTGAAAATTATAAAGTAAACAGATAGACATATAGCTGCTGTGACAAAGAACAATTTATCATATTAGCTTAAAGAATGGTCCACGCACGAAGTCCATGGACCACCTACATCAGAATACCCTGTGATATTTATAAAGATGCCCCAATCCCTAGGTCCCAGGCTGGACATTTTGAATTATTATTAGAGGGTCCAGGAAGATGCACCAAGTGCTTTATAGTCATCATTTCATTGAATCATTCTATCATACATATGAAGTAAAAAGTAGTACCCTAAAATCCTCACTTTACAGTTAACTTTGTTATACAGCTACTAAGTAATAGAACCAGGGTTCAAATCAAGATCTGACTCTATAGACTGCATCATTCTGTCTCCTACCTAAATTTTTCTTCAAATTTGGGTACAGATACAGGACCATTTATGTTGAAGAGGGTAAAAATGTGGGTGATTGATGTGTTTTCTACATGAGTTGGAAGACAAACGTCACAGGAATTCTTTTTCACCTTTTATCCCTCCTTCCCATTTTTGGTATGTTGAAAATGAAAGCAAAGACAGATGATGAAAGGTAAAAGGAGGTAACTTTAACTTGTCCTTTCATGAATCAATCACCTAATATGCATGAACAAAAAAGAAGCGATTAGAACGCATAGATCAGGAGGAAAATACTTTCCAAAAAGAATTTTGCTTCTCTACAAAATAGTTATTTTTTATTTCTATTTAATACAGAAAATAGCAGGGATAATAATCTTTACATATAAAACATACTTAATTGAAGATTCTACAGGTATCATGGAAATCAATCTTTATATACTAGTTTACTGAAGGTTAGAAAAAAGTTATTATTCTATTCTGAAGAAGGGAAGCCTGTGGAAAATATTTTCAAAATAACAATTATGATAACCTAGTTAAATAGAAATCCCTTGGCTTTATCTTACTCCTAAAGAGCTCTGTTGTCTACAGGTCTGGTCAAGAACTTAAAAGCATTGGCAAGTAAGTAAAGTACGACTATCTGAATACGCAGATATGTATGTCCATTATCAAAGATTCCCTGAAACCTTGTAAATATGGAAAGGATAATTAAGAATAATAGAAGACGAAGATAAGAGAAGTAGCATGGTTTGAGCAAATAATTCAAGTTAGACTAAAATGTGCTTCCATATTTCATGAGTATAAAAATAAGAAAAAAACAGAATTTAAGTTCTTGCTATGTGCCAAACATTGTAATAAACACCATACAAACATTAGCTCATTTTCTTCTCAATAACTTTTTGAGATATGTGTGAATAGTCACAATTTACAGAAGAATAAGTGAAAACTCTATGTAACCTGCCCAAAGTCACACTGCTATAAATTGGCATAGCTGGGATAGAAACCCAGATTTATGAACTCTAAATTCCATACTGCAATGTAAAACTTACTTTAAACTTTTTTAACCAGGGCTTGTGTTTTAGATTAGCTTGAAAGGAGGTGCACCAGATTCAATATAAGCATCATATACAAATGGTATGCTAGCTGAAAGCCACCTGCAAATGCCATTTCCAGAAACCTCCAAAACTGCAATCAGAAGATTAACAAGACCCTGCCATTCTCATCCCACACAGTTTTCTGCGGACTACTGGCCCTGGGAGATTTCCGAGTTACCTTACCTCATTTTAAGAAGCCCCACAGCAGTTATTATGGTAAATCCTTTACCTGGTACCTTAGTGCTTCATTTTAATCCCTAGCAACTTCATCCACTACCTGGGGCAGAAGCTTTTCTCTGGAATATCTCCTTTATTCTTTGGTAGAATCCAAATAGGAAAAATTCAGAAACTGATATAGATCCTCTACTGTAAAATAACTATACACAATTATATAATTAATTATAAACTCTTTTTCACATATATTTCTCAGAGGAAAAATAAATAAGTTCAATTCATATTAAAGGTAACTTTCAAAAAATCCAGATTACTCAACTAAAAAGTGGTGGAATTTTAAAAAGAAAATGCAAAGATGATTAGCATTCCAATCCTTATTCATTTTCACTCGGAAAAAATCAGTATCAGTTAATCAGAAGAACAAGGATGATTTGGCACTGTGTTCCCAGAGAGACATTTGAGTCCAGAAATATAATGAAACAAAAGCTATATTGTGTTCTTTCACATTCCTACCTGTGCAGTTTACCACCATGGAAGTGAAAAGTAGTTAAAAATATGTTCAAAGTATTAGGATAGGTTTTCCCTTCACTGTCTGCTCAAAACAATCACTTAAGAGATTGGAAGTGCAGTTAACAATGACATATAATAACTTCCTATGAATTGATACAGAATCTGATCCTGACCTAAACATGTACTGTTTAAAACTCAGATCAACCATCCCTTCTTAGAGTCCTCTTACCTTCCTGAAGAACTATTATTGCACTACACACCTCTCCTTTGCAACACTTGTCAAAATTAAAAATTAGTACTTATGTGATATTTAATTAATGTCTGATACTCCCACTGAATTATAGAACTTCAGAATGCTTGTCCTATAGGAGGCACTCACTATATGCAACTAAATGAGTAAATGAATGAAATAGAGCAGAAACAACTTGGGGAAAAAGTCAAACAAAAGTTTTATTGCTGTTATTTTTCTTGTTTTGTTTTTACACTGTTGAATTAGTAACTCACTTGCCAAACAATTTTTAAAACTAGATCACAGGCACTCTCCTTTCCATACAGAATTATTTTTTGTGATAACATTTCAAATGAATATGGGACGTGGTTACTAAATTCATTTATTTTATCATTATCATACCTGCAGGATTCAAAATTAGTATCTGGCAGCCCTGTTCACCTATTTTCAAAATATTAATCTCATATTCTAATCTCTCAGTTGTATAAAGAAACTATCTTATTAACTAACTCACCAGGAAGCAACTAAATATCCTGTGACAAGTTGAAAATGCATAAATTAAACCACTGGAGATTTCTAGATATTTTTCCCTTAAGAAACACAAAACTACTCATAAAAAGTAATAGCAGCTACCATCGACTGATTGCATGCAATGTATCAGGACTTAAACTAAGATATATACTCATGTATTTCTCACAATAACCCTAGAAAATTGGTATCACCCTCCCCCAACTTTTTTTAAAAGTAGAAAGCAAGGCCCAAAGAGGCACATTATCTAAGTTTGTTCCACATAAATGAATGAATTAATGAAGTGAAATGTGTAAAAGTTTTGGCTGAATAAATATAATGCTAAGAAACAGCTGAAAGATAAGATTTTATTCTTGTAAGCTCTGTTAAGCTAAATATTTCTGTGACACTATCAATAATAGCTAACATTAATCTGTCAATTATGATGTTCCAAGAACTATATATTTATGATCTCCTGTTTTAGCTTCTGAGATAAATATAGGATAAGTACTATTGGATAAATACTATTTCCCAATTTATCAATGAGGAAGTTGAGACTTAAAGGGGTTGAGTAGCTTATGCAATTAACATGCACTTGTTAAACGACTAAGCCAATATTCAGATCCAGTTCTAACACTAGGACTTGAATTCTTAGCCACTATCCTACTGATACCTATAAAAGTAGTTCCGTTTTTTATAGTTCTAACATCCATCCCAGGATAGCCAAGTGCAGGCTCTTAATAGTGTTTTCTTTTCATACTGTTGCTTGTTTTGTTTCTGGAGGATAAAAAGAGAGTACAGGGAAAGAGTTGGGAAAGTATGTTAGGCCCATTTCATCTCATCCCCTTACTAATTGGACCAACAGTAGGACACCAAAAGAACTGTGAAGAAGAACAATAAAGTAGTCAAAAGCAGACACTTTACTGTGCCAGCTGGGCCCTGAGCCTCAGCAGAGTTGCAACACCTACTCTCCAGTTCACTGGACTCACCCAGGACAACTAACAAGGAGGTAAGGAAATGAGAGAGCCTACAACTGCAAGCAAGAGAGTCCCATCCATTGGCCGTATGGGATCAAAGCCCCCTCTCAATTAGAGGTGGGGTAGACATCACATTCCAAGGAAACAGATCTAGGACTTAGACAGTCAACATCTTTATTACTGGAGGTAGTCTAATATTTCCCCAAAACTTTCCCACCCTTCTTTTTGGAGTAGGCTTAAAAGGCAAAGAAAGTTATCATAAGGTAATTAAAATTGGGAGTTTTTTTTTTTTTAACCACAAGCATAAAACAGCATTCAACTCATTATGCTTACTCTAGAGTCTGCTCTATTTCTATTTATTATGCTAATATCTCTCTTAAGCCAGAACACAGTAGTTTTGGTTAAACAATAATACATTCTTTTTGTCAGGTAACCTATCACAGTTTTCCAAATATTTCATGGCAATTCTAATAGCTATACAGTAGCAATAAGAGTATAATTATTACTAACAGTCTTCCCAACTGCTTGGAGATATGCACATAGATAATGATGAAAACTATAAGACAGAATAAGAAAACAATACTTACAAACATAAATTTTAATATTATAGAATATTTTTTAAAAATCACTTCACCCACATAGACTCCAAAGTCTATACATTCTTAATCTCTCTAATCCTTGTTTCATTTCATAATTTGCTAGGCCTCAGGAAAAATGCCTGGTACATAATTAGGATTCAATAAATATTTGTTTGATGAGTTTGTAGATAAATGAAGGATTTTTCTAGCTGCTTATCCCTTTAAGGTGTTTCATAAACTATAGAATTCCAGGAATGCCAATCACTATCTGATGATTCCAAGGGTGCGTGGAACGGTATGTAAACTCTGAGAAAACAAGTTTTGTTGACTGCTGGATCCCCATACCTGGATCAGTCTCTGGCACATACCAGGTGCCCAATAAATATTTGTTGAATAATTATTGAACAGACGCTATAATTCTAATGCTGTTTACATACTGAATGTAATAAAGTAAAAAACATTATTTTAGTTATTGTTCTCTAAAGTTATAAACATAGATTAAAGAATGTTCAGGGGGCCGGCTGTAGCCCAATTGGTAGGGTGCCGGTTTACCACATAGGAAGCCCCGGGTTCGGTTCCTGGGGCCTCCTCGAGTGGGTGGACTGCCTTGAGAAGGCAAGCTGCTGTGGGCAGGGCAAAGCCGCCGTGGGCAGGGCAAGCCCCT
>PVKH010036384.1:0-11599 GCA_004027955.1 Chaetophractus vellerosus | reverse complement strand
TGAAATTACCTCTCCAATGTCTTTCTCCTCTGAGGTAGGGACTGTCTGTTATTTGATTCCCAGTACTGTGAACTCAGTTTCCTCATCTATGAAATGGAATTTATAAAATCTAGGAAGACTGATAAGATGATCATGCATACAAATCATAAATCCCAGTGCCCACCACACTGTAAAATTCAGTAGAGTTATGAATCTTTATTATTTTTATAAATGAAAGTTGTTAAAGAGAATAATGCTTAGACCTGTCTTTGACTTCAAGGTTCCCCGAGGCCCGTGGCATAAGGAGTGAGGAGCCCTGGGTGGAAACTCAGAAACCTGGGTTCCCCTTTCCATCATTTTAATTATCCAAGTCTACTTAGCCAATGACTTACATTCTCTAGATTTCAGTTTTCTGGCATGAAAATTTAAAATACCCAAGATCACTTTTAGCTCCAAAATTTTCTAATCTTTTGTTTGTAATAAATGACTAATTTCCACTTAATTCTGGCCCCTTTTTAACAATAACTATTATTTGTACTTTTTGAACAGCTGGATTATACTCCAGAGGTTGGTTGGTTTGTTTTTTAAATAGGAAGCTATTTGTGAATTTGAGATTAAAAGAAAATGTGATGAGAGTGTAACGGTATGCTAATTTTCTAATGTAGTCTAAATTGAAAAGCTTTATCATAGGTAAAATTCAGGATTGACATTCAGCTTTCTACCTGAACTTAAGTGTCTTAGGAAGACAATTGAACATACGTATGAGGACATTCACCAAGATACCGATGCTATTTTTTTGGTGTTATCCTTTAATCTGGCCTCTGAAAGATATGCACGCACTCCATAATCCACACATACAAAGAATCCTTCATCTATGTTTAAAAATGTGATAAGGGGAAATAAGTGGCTAAGAAATAACTTACACGTGAAAAAATGTTTATAGTAATAAAAGTGCTAAAGAATAACTATTTTCTAATATCCATACTTCTATTGAAATTACATTTCTCTCCCATATAGTTTTCATTAGCTAAATAAACAGAGATTTATTCAGCTTCTTCTGCTATATACCGTGAGGAATACAAAGCAGAATCAAATATAGATACTTTCCTATTCAAGGAGCTAACAGCTGATTGGGGGTATAGGGTAAATACATGAGTGATTTAAAATATAGGAGAGAAAATGGTTAGTTTGCTAATAGATCATCAAATGAAGTATTGTACTCATCCAGAGGTGAGAGAGATTCTTTCCATTCAGAAAGTTCAGGAGACACTGTACGAAGAAGTTGACGTTTAAGTTGGGTCTAAATGAGTGGGAAGGAATCTCTGGATGGGAATGGGAAAAACAACAATTCTTATTCTTTTGGAATGTGGGTTTGGGAAATTATGGAAGTACTAGGAAATGGAGTTACAATGCCAAGTTTAGGCATTTTAGTCATTGTGACCTTGACAGACAAGCCAAGAAGCATGAATTCCACTCTCTAAGCACCAAGAATCCATTAAAAATGTTTGAACTGAAGGATTAGATTATCACAATTGGGCTTTAGAAGCGAGGAAAACAGAATAAGATGCAGAAGATCAATCAGGAGAGAATCTCCACAAATTACAGGGAGAGTAACAAGTGACTAAACTAGGGTAGGAACAGAGTTTTGGAGGAAATGGGATGGGTGCTTAATAGATCTTGGAAGTTTGCTTGCTAGATGCAAGCTGAGGGACTGGAGGAGGACATATGATTACAGAAATTTAGAGATGTGATTGTGAGATCTGAGAATACCCATAAAGAGGCGACCAGAAAACAACTCAGAATATATGACCAGCATTCTGGAATGAGGTTATGGTTGCCAATAGATTTGGTAATTATTAGAGACAATGTTATAATTGAAGACATGAGACTGAATGGACTTGTTGAGGGAGATATTATAAAGAGAGAGAAAAAGGGGAAAAGAGCATAAACCTAGATTTAGGGAGAAGGAGGAAAAAGAGAGAGAGGTATCTTTCACAGAGGTAAAAGAAGAGAACATAAAAGCATGGAGTCACAGAAAGAGAAGAATACATGTTAAAAGGAGTGTAGATATCAGTCTGTGCTGCTGAAATTATTGTTATAAACTGTCGCAGTTCCATAAGAGTGAGTTCCAAAAAGAGTGGCCTGTAGTACAATATCCAAGAGGTGTTAAGAACTCAGCTCGGAAGCAGACATGGCCCAAGCAGTTGGGTGCCTGCCTACTACTACCCGGGAGGTCTCAGGTTCAGTTCCCGGTGCCTCCTAAAGAAGACGAGCAAGACAGTGAGGTGACGTGATGGGCTGGCGCAACAAGATGGCACAGAAAAACGATGCAATGAGGAGACACAATGAGAAAACACAATGAGAGACACAACAAAGCAGGGAGCAGGGGTGGCTCAAGAGATTGGGTGCCCCCTCCTACATGGGAGGTCTTGGGTTCGGTTCCTGTTGCCTCCTAAAAAGAAGATGAGCAGCCACAGAGAGCGAACAACAAAAAGACACAGAGAGCAGACAACAAGTGCAAACAATGGGGGCGGGGGGGAATAAATAAATAAATCTTGAAGGAAAAAAAAGAACTCAGCATTTCTAGTGGTTGCACCTATCTGCAGGACTCCAAACCAGTCAGGAAGCCAGGCGCAATTATAAAGCAATATCTTCCTGTATTCACTTCCTGAGCAGCCTGCTTCTTACTCAACCTCAGACCCTCATTTTCTGGTACCCACTGTTTGTACTGGTTTCCCAGAACCCTTTACCCCAGGCCTTCTTGAAAGCTTTTCTTTCTCTGGATTTATTCTTTCCCCTAACTTAAATATCATTCCTTTGGGATGTTGGGAGCTATAAATATCTGATTAGGTCGCTCAGATTAAGGCATAGACTGCTTAAAGTGTTGCTCCTCTGTGACATTCACAGAGCCATTACTTAGCCCTGAAATAAAATGACGAGGGCGGGAATTTCAAGCTCCATAAATGTCAACTGCATAAGAGACTGTTGTGGTAAAGTTCATGACAGAGGCATACGTGCAGTTCCTCAAGGAAGGCACTGAATGCTTGAAGAACAAATGATACCTGTCTCACTGGGCACTCTTGGCAGATGGAGTAGCTGTAAGATAAATGTCTCAAGTCTATTCGGAGAAGCAGGCAAGACCAAGCAGGGAGAGGTCTTTGTGATTTTTGCAGCTTTGGGGAAAGTTACAATCTAGTTTCAAGTGAAAAACCAGGAACAGAAACTAAAAAATGTTGGCATCTGGATTTCTTTTAAAGCATAAAAAGCAAAGTCCTGTGCAGCTAATGGAAAATTTTCTTGCAAGAATAAAATTTAAAATCATTTTTATGTGGGCATGTCTTGGTTTGCAAGGGCTGCTATGAAGAATACCACAGAATAAGTTGGCTTAAACAACAGGACTTTATTGTCTCACAGTTTTGGAAGCTAGAAGTCCAAAATCAAGGTATCAGGAGTCCATGTTTTCTCCGAAGTCTGTAGCAATTCAATCTCTACCTACATCACAAGGCAATATGTATCTTCAAACTTCCCCTTTGGTTTCTACTTCTGTGTCTAATTTCCTTTGCTTTTATAAAGACTTCAGCCATATTGGATTAAGTCCCTCCCTCATTCAGTTTGGCCTTACCTTAACTAATAATACATTCAAAAATCCTATTTGCAAATGGGTGAACATCCACGGGCCTGCAAGTTAGTACTTGGACATGTCTTTTGTGGGGGGCATGATTCAATCCTGAAAAGGGTGTAAGTTTCATATGGTAAAATTTAGCCATTTTAAGTGTAAATTTTGATAAGTTTTAACAAATATATATAATCAAATGATCACCACCACACTCAAGATGTGGAACAGTTATATCAACCAAAAAAATTCACCCAAGCTCCTCTGTAGCAAAAGCTATCATTAATTGAATCATATTTCATATTCATTTGAAGAAAATGCCACAGGATTTGATAACAAATTGGGTATATAGTGTGGGGAAAAGAAGCCAAGGATGACATCAAAATTTTGCCCTGAGTATCTGAATGGGGGAAATCAATAGTTTAGTTGACATTAAAAAGGAGTTTACATATGCAAGACAAAATTTAATAAGTGGATAAGCATTCAGAAGACTGGTCACAATAAAAAAACAAGGAGATTCTTATTGAAATAAAAATGGGGCACTGTTTTGCATCTATCAAGTTAACAATAATTGGAAGAGATGATTCTACTCAATGTTGGTTGTGTTGCAAGAATTTTGTTCTCAACTGCAATGGAAAATGGTCCAGAGTCACGGCATGTTCACGTTCCTTAGTTTCATAATCTCAATTCTGGGAATTTGCTTGTGGTAGATTGAATGATGTATCCCAATTTAGACATGTTCTTAATCTTAATCTACATTCCTGTGTGTGTGAACCCACTATAAACAGTATCTTTTGAAGATGTTAAAGACAGTCAAGGTGTGGCCAACCGAAGCAGGGTGGGCCTTAGTCCGGAATATTGAAGGATTTATAAAGAAGAGAAAATAGACGCCAGGCTCAGAGAGGACCACAGGGAGAAGGAGGAAGTCAGTAGGAGCCAGAAGGAAAAGGAGAGGACAGCACCATGTGACAAGAAATCCAAGAAACCCAACGATTGGTGACCAGACAAAATACAACTGACCACGGGAGGAAGAAAGCCTTCCAGCTAAAGCCTTGATTTGGAATTCTGGCCTCTGAAGTCTTGAGCTAATAAATTCTCATTGTTTAAGCCAGCCCCTTGTGTGGTACTTGTCATAAGGGTTTGGCAAATTAAGACATTATTCTTAGGAAATTATATTTAAAAATTGAACCATATGGTATAATTTTTGCATCACATGCTTATTGCAACTTTCTTTATAGTAATAAAACATAGGTATAATGTAAATGTCCAGAAAAGGAAAGTATAAGTTAAATAAAGTGCATTTATCCTAGAGATAAAATGGAATAGTAATAGCTAACTTTTATTGAATATTTAGTATGTGTGTGGCACTGTTCTAAGGCTTAGCATATGTTACCACATTTTGTCTTCATAATATCCCTATGAGATATTTTCTTTCATTTCACTGATGAAAAAAGTGAAGTACACGGTGTTGAAATAACTTATCTTGGATCACACTCCCATAAAGCAGTAAAGGGAAGACTTGAACACAAGTGGGATAACTCCAACCTCCAGGTTCTTAATCATAAGTAAAACCATCCAATACTTTGCAAACTTTGAGGGTGATGATGGATATGGTATGGAATGTAGAGAATGACACAGTATCATGTTTAAAGGGAAAGAAAAAGTAACAACTTTTCTATGCTTAGTTATGGCTGCATTAATTTATGTAGGCATATGGAGACAGACCAGAAGAAAATACCAAAATAAGCTTTTATATGAGAGCATTGAATTTTTCAGTTGGGAGTATATTAGTGATTCTGTCAGATATAATTCACCTGAGGTAAGTGCAAAAACCAGGTTGAAGAGGGTTGAGAAGCAAATGGAATTGAAAAAGGAGAACAGAAGGAAATGGAAACAAGAAAGATTGGTCTTTCAGAGGTTGGTGGTGTGAGGAAGAAATTGAATTTGTTTTTTGCTTGAAGAGATACAAGATGTCAAGAGATTTGAATCAAGCCAAGGAGAAGAAACCATGGGAGGAGAGAAAGGAAAGGATGGAGTAGGGGAAAGAAGGGAAAGAAAGGGAAGGAAGAATGTTGAAGAGGTTAATGAGGAATCAAATATAGAATGGCGTATAGTGCTTTTACGTACTAGTTGCTCAAAATATTTATTAAATTAAGAGTTAAAGTTATCGGTGAGAACCAAGACATGGTTATTTCTAAGAGCTTATTTTGTTTTGTTTTGTTTTGTTTTGTTTTGCCTTGGGTGTCTATGTGTGTACAAAATGAAAATAACTTTATTTTTCTGAATATATATGCATCTATACTTATATATATTTATAAAGCACAATAAATAATAAACAAGAAAATAAAAAAACATCTGCAATTCTACCTAAACAAAACTGTGGTTAAAATTTCGGCATACAGACTTCTTGATTATTTATATTCATATATACATACATATGTGTACATTTATACCTTTTTTTACAAAGTGTTTATAATCTCATTTTAGTCACTCAACAATTTGTCATGAACATTATTTAATAAATACCTTCATCTTTAATGGTTGCATAGGATTTGGTTGTATGAATGGATATAGTTTAATGTTTTACTAATGAACTTTGAGTTATTTTAAATTTTTAGCTACAATATACAGAATGTGGTGAACATCCTTGTACATACATCCTACATAAATGCCCATTTCTTTAAGATAAACCTTGAGGTAGAATTGCAGGGTCAAAAAGTGTACCCTTTTTAAGGTTCTTTCAACATAAATCTTTGTTCAAGTGCCTTCCAGAAAGTTTGTAAATAATTTTTCTCTCATCAATACAATGTGAGAACGCCTGTGTCTCCCACACCTGGCCATCTTGGGTTATCACTGTCTTTCTAATTGTTCAGAAGGCTATTGTTGAAATACACACTCGTTAATCTCTCCTTTCTCATCACATAGTGCCTCATAAATATAAGTTTTCATTTCCTAAAGGCTGCTCAAAGCAAATTCCATGAAATGAGTCGGGTTAAAAACAATGAGAGTTTATTTGCTCATGATTTTGAGGCCAGGAAAATGCCCAAATCACGGCATCATCAAGGCAGTGCTTTCTACCTGAATACCAGCTGCCGGCGATCCTTGGTTCCTCTGTCACATGGCAAGGCACATGGCAGCATCTCCTGGTCTCTCCCTCCTCTTCAAGATTTTGTTTTCCGTGACTTTCTCTCTCTCTAAATTTTATTCTTTTATAGGACTCCAGTAATAGGACTATGACCTATCCTGAATGAAATGGGCCACACCCTGACTGAAGTAGCTTCATCAAAAGGTCCTACTTAAAATGGATTTATGCCCACAAGAATGGATTAAATTTACAAACATGTTTTTCTGGGGGCATACAGCTTCAAGCCACCACAATAGATAATTTCTCTTGGAAAGCATCTAGAAACTCTTCTGGAGGATGTTCTTAATGGTGGTCAATTTGGTTTTAGTGTTTTTCCAAAAACCTGAAATCATTGAAGACCATCAAAGAAAAGTTCTGTCATTTTCATATCCTGATGTCTAGTTCCCTCTGATTGGCAAATGGAGTGATAACCTATGAAGATACTTGACAAACATTTAAAAATAGATTTTGAGCAAGCTAGGATACCACAGATTCTCTCCCCTGTGTGAGTCTAAAATTATGTCAATGTTTTTTCTCCTTTATTTTGACTTTTTTGAAAGAAGAAAACAAAGGCATTGCCTCTCAACCCTGTGAAAGTAAGCATGGGACTTACAAGAAAAAATTCATTATTTGAAATTTGATTTGAGATTTGGGCAAAAATTTAGGTAATAATTTAATTTCAGACAAACTATAGAATTCTAGTGATTTATTATATGTCTAATTTGCACTAAAGGATACCAATCGTATTTCTTCCAGCATTTTAGTAGAAATTTTAAATATATATTTATTACTCTCAGTCACCTCCCTTAAAAAATAAAATCTTTTCGGCTGCAACGTAATGTGACCAGATGCCTAATTAGGAAACCTGAAATTCATCTGTGTCGAGTTAAATAAGTACCCATGGCAAGTATTAACCACAATATTAGATTAACTAGAATATCCCATTCCTCAGCAATGAAGAAAAATACTTGTAATTTCATGAAATGAGCTGTCAAAGTGGTTTTGTAAATTTCTAAATAAGGTCATTATATTTGCACATTCTTGCTAACCTATACAATGGTTAGAAACAAACTGTGTCCAAATTTATCTCCCTTATTTTTTGCTGTTCCCTCTCCCCCCCCCCCCAGGCGAGAAGTTTTTTTGACTGAAATTTTCCATGGCTACTTTCAGCCAAAGAAAGTTTAAAGATTGCAAGAATTTATATATTTTTGTTTGTTTCTCAAAGGTTAGAAAACTATTAGCCACAGGCATATATATTCTGTTCCCATTTTTAAGGACTTTGTGGTATACTGGTAAAACAAAATGGATGAAATTTCAGTAATCCTAATGAGTCATTTGATCATCCTTGCCACAGATGAAACTATTTTTCTCTGAAGAGAAGGCAATGAAGAGCTGTAAAGATAAATTTTCAAATTTCACTAAAATGATGGATAAAATGTAACTGATGTTCCTTATAGGACAAAATGCACATTCCATGATATTTAATAAGGGGATCATTTTCTGAAAGTTAGTTTTCTGAAATTAAATTGATAAATCCATATTTGCAAAAATCCCTGTGAATATTTTCAAGGAGTTTAGAGGTAGGTACATTTCTATTTTGTTAAAGAGAGGCAATTAAATCCCTAGAGGAAATAGCAGTAATGTAAAGAAAACATTCAGAGTGTTACATGAAAATGAACTAATGTTATGTATGCAAAGGGATGAACGCTGTATTTGACATGTGTCTAATATTCCGTATCAGTATAAGTACAGTCATGCTACCTGGATTCAAATCCCAGCTCTGTTGTGTTCGCTACTTAAATCCTCCAGGTCTCAGTTTCCTCAATCAATAAAATGAGAATAATAGTAGTGTCTACTCCATAGGGTTACTGTGAGGATTAAACAAATGCTCAGGGAGTGCTTAACCTAAAGAAAGTCCTCACCAAATGGTAGCTATTCTTTTGGACTATTAGTGCCCCAAAATAAAAGCATCCTGCCTGGCTCATTACGACTGGGATTTAGGTGTGTTTTATCTTACCAATTATAGTGCAAAAATTTTGGACAATAAAGATAAGGTGTCATTTTTCTTTTGCCACTCCCTCCCTTTCTAGCTTGGTGTAATAAACATGAAATCCAGATTCTGTAAATGTCATTGTTGTGATGTATAAGTGATTTAATGGATTAATTTGTAAATTCAAGTGGTACGAATTATGGTTAAACTGGTCACTGACAGAAATGAAGAGAAAACAAAGAATGCCTCGGTTCATCCAGAGGAATCAAAAAGGAGAAAATTAGATGTTTCTTATTTCGTAATGCTCTGCATTTGAAATAACTAATCAGCCATGTATGTCTTCTCCAAAACAAGAATACGTGTACTCCTCATGTCGGCCCTGTTCTGTGACCACCAGGAATTAGAAGCAATCACCAACAACCGAAACACTGCTGCCTGCTTGCGTAGCTGCTGTTGATTCTGAAGCCATTTGGAAAGCAACATTGCCACCTGTTGGATAGAAGCAGCAAGATCGATACAATTCTCCCTTGTTTATTGGGCAAGTATTTATTTATGCCTCCTTTGGGCAATGCAAAGGGTGAGCTGTAGTATGAGAAAGAAAGACTAATGAAAAGCATTCCCCATGTGCAAGACTATCTAGAAAAGCCAACGAAAGGTGGTTTCCACATAGCTCCTTGAGTATTTTAAAACATGACCCCTTTTTTCCTAAATCTTTCCAAGGGTTGCATTCCCTGTCTTGGCGTTTATTCTATTGTTCCTTCCTACCTTGTGGGTTCACTTTTCAAACCACCATTATCAAACACCTGTCACTTAACTAAGAGGACGCATCGCTTTGAATAAAAAGGATATTTGTTTTAACAAGCCAGAAAAGACCATTCCCTGCTTGTGAGCCTTCAGCAGCTTTTTACCTCCCTCTTTTTGTCATTGCTACATTGTCATAAATCTCTGAAATGCTGTCAGAGTTGGAAGCCTATCCCTATTGTTCAAGATGGCACCTTGCCACTTTATAATGCATTAGTCTAAAGATGAAACACTTGATGATATTGCTTTTTCATTGCTAGTGCATTGCTAGCAAGCAAACGGTGAAGTTAAAACTTGGCTGGGTTTCAGGCAACAGATCTGGAATTGCTTGCTGCCATTGTCATATTTATTAAAAACCCAAGTGGGCATGGCAGGTGGGTAAGAAGAGTCATATAATCCAAGAGTAAAAGGGATCTAATGGAAAGAGTCATCTCTGGTTTTTATCTTTGGGCAGGATATTTTATCCAGGGTCTCTTTGAATTGAGAATCAATGTTGGTATCCTGGCTACAAAGGCCATCCCACTAGGATAAAGCACAAGGTAAGTGTGTATTCAGAAGAGCAGAAGACAAATGTGTGTGTGTTCGTATGTGTGTGCAAAAATAGCTACAATATAAAGCATTTTGTGATGTAATCACGTGAGTGATTTGGGAATATATAAGCCATATAAATTCCAACTGAGATAAACAGGAAAGACTAACATGAAGAAGCTCAAACTGTAAAGTTGAGGGCAAGGAATGTCTGGATTCCAAACAGAAATAATCAGCCTGCATGTGGGAGTCATTAGGACTATTCAAATTTTTTTCAGTTCTTATTCTTCTAGATACATAGGAGGATTGCATTTTCCTGCCTCATCTGAAGCTAGAAATGGCAATATGACTTACTTCGACTAGTAAGATGTGAGGGGAAACAGCATGTTACTCCTGGACACAAGCTTTAAAGGCAAGTGCAGGATTTGCCATGTTAACTTCTTCTGCCTCAGCAATTGTGGATTCAAATGTTGAGATGGAACTTCTCTCAATCTGGTCCCAGGGTAACCAAGATGATCCAAATCCCGTTTGTGGTCCGTATTGGATGTGTGCTTTTGTTGCGCTAAGCCATGAAGGTTTTGAGGTCAGCCTGTTACTGTAGCATAACCTAGCCCATCCTGAGTAAAACACAGGGTTTCCATGGAGTAGATGGAGTGATTAACTAATGAAAGTAAAAATAAGAAGGAAGGTCTTAAACTAAAATGAGAAAGTATTAGTTTGGGGGGAAGAGCTTATTTAGTAAATTATATAGAAATATTTCATGTGTAGTCTATGAAGTAAATAACAATTATAAACGAATTGGCTTAGAAATGTAGTTCCAAATCTTAGACTCCCCCCTATGAATAACATATTATTTTCCTAATTCCCCAAAGCGGCAACAGCAATAATAGAAACTACCACCCCCACCACTTCCACAGCACAGGGCTACTTTTCAGGTATCTCCAGCATAAATATTTTTTTCATTTCCCATAACCTCAATTCTTAGCTTCTACCTTTGCCTACACACTGTTTCTCTACCCAGCAGCCAGAGCAATCTTATTACAGCATGTCAGACCATGTCACTCCTCTGCTCAAGGCCCTCCACTGGTTCTCCATCCCACTCAGAAAAGTCAGTCCTTGCCATGGCTCTTCAGGTCCAACATGACCTGGCCCTCAGCTCTCTCTGACTTCATTTTCTTCCCTCTCCCCACCTCTGTGCATAGCTGCTCCTCAAATCTATCAAGCACAGTCTTGCCTAAGAGCATTTGTAGTTTCTGTTCCCTCTGCTGAAAATGCTCTTCCCTCAGATGTCTAATGGCTCACCCTGGCTTTCCTTCTGGACTGTGCTCACTAAGACCCACCTGATCCCCCTCCACACTTGAGTGACTCCCCCATCATACTCACCCAGCTTTATTTTTCTCTGTAACCTTCAAGACCACATGATATCCTACGTATTTGCTTGTGGGTCTGTTCATAACCTGGTTCCCTTAACTGAAACACAAGCTCTTCCGAGGCAGGTCTTTTGTCTGTTTTGTTCTCTGTGGAACCTCACCACCTAGAAGAGTTCCTGCTATGTAACAATACT
>PVKH010036383.1:0-11599 GCA_004027955.1 Chaetophractus vellerosus | reverse complement strand
CCAGGATCTGTATTAGAGACTGCTGTTGCTCCCACTGAATACTGATTAGACTGTTGGGTGGCCAGATATCAGTCATAACCTTGGGCTTCAGTCCAGACGTGGTGCTTTTCCACTGGGGTGCACCAAGTAGAAATAATAATATGCATGTCACCCCATGTTAGTTCATAGATCATTTTGAGGTGTTGGAATCCCACAGTAAATTTGGTGGGGTCCTCAGAGAACTAACTTCTCTTAGCACTGTGCCAGGTTGGCTATAGAGAAGGGGCCATGCACCCTAATGGTTCCTGTGTCCCAATTAGGTACTTCCCTTAAAGGTTAGACTTTTTAGATTTCTTAGATGGGTGAAATGAAACTCCACTTGCAGTATGACCTGTTGGATTAGGCCTTAGGTCATATGAAGGAGATGCTGAAGCCTCCATTGGAGGTGGGTTTAAAAGGGCTCCTGGGTGGGTGTGGAGCCAGTCATAGAAATGTGGGCCATTAAGAAGGGAGTCATTTAGGATATCATCTTCCTTCCTGCCAAGGAACTCACCCTGCACTCTGAGGGTTCCTTCTGCATAGTATAGCAGACAAGAACCTTTTAGACTTTTATTATGACATAGGGCTACAAAAAGCTGTATATAGGGAATGATTTTACCCACTTTCCTTCCCTCTTACACAGTCGGGCTGTCTGAACTATAGGGCTTAGGTTGAGGGTCCCATTTACTGGCCCATCCTGGCCATCTTTCAACTTATACTGTGGCCATGTGTTGTTGCAGAGAGAGATTAGTCTCTTTGTTTTTAGACCACCAGTAGGCAGGTTGTCACAGTTTCTGAGAAGACACCACAGTGGGGAGTCTTCTGGAATGCTGGAACAGCTGCCCCTTATTCTAGGGAAGTTAAGCCACTATTGTTATTTTGGATGGTTTCCCACCACTGTTCTGACAGAACAGGTTTTTCACTGAGTCAGCATCCTGGATTCGGGAGCCCTGCTCATTGTCCCACATTTTGAGGATCAGGAGCCTTATGTCTCTGTGCATTCTCAGAGTTTTAGAGGTCTTTGGGACATCTGGGTCCAGCTCACAGACTAAACACACAAGCTGGCTGATTCTAGGAGAAAGGGCTGACTAGGGACCTTTCCTTTGTCTACCTTTCAGTGGTCTTAGGAGCTGCCTATGAATGAGCTCACCTCTTAACCAAATTCCTCAGTTATACCCAATGTTCAAAGCCCATTAAAAAGCTAAAGATTAATTTTCTTGTGCCTTGTTGTCAAACAACCTTAGGGACCATCCCCCTACCACAGACCATCTTTGGACCTCTCTAGGGTAGAGAAGGAGCAAATCCTCAAGGCCCCTGCTAAGAAATACATTTTCAATTCTTTAGGCAATCTAAATCTCACAGACTCAGAATGAGGACAGCAGTAGTCAGAAGATCAAAGGCACTTTTACTTAAAAGGGGCTAACTAGCATTCTAAGGAAACAATGCAACAGGTTGATAACCATTTCTGAATTTAGAAAGGGTCTGGTAAACTCCCTGCACACTTCTGTTCCAGTTAGGCCATATGCTCAGTCAGGTGTCAAGGGTCATTTCACCCACCACCTAGAACTTCCTTTGATCTACAGGGCATGGGGATTGACCCCTACTGCCTCCAGAAAGGGAGCCAGAAATCTCGACAGACTGAGTTTATGTCCTTTGGGAGCTTATCCAAGAACCCCCTAGCCATGAACACCTTTTGAAATGATAGAATGAAAAGATGGCACAGATAAGCCATATTTAAAACTTACCATTATCTGACAGGGTCAGGGAGCACCACTCACTTATTTTTCTCTTGGCTGCACCATGAAATGAAGATGGAGAAATGTTGGATTCCTCTAGGTTCTTGGCTATGATGCATAAAAGAATTTATGAACATGCCAGTTTAGTTAGGCCAGTAAAAAGAATTTATTTAGAAAATGGGGGAAAGAACAGAGCTTACTGATAAATGGGAGAGAAAGACAGAAATATGCACTGAAACTTGGTGCAGGCTTCTCCAGGCAGGAAAAGGGATCTGGCTTGTGCAGTCAACTTTATTAATGGATTGATTACATTTCCATTATTAATACAAAGGGGAGGAGCCCTAGTTATTATTAGCTACCCCATGGATGGTGGGACCAATGGTGAGGACTGTTTGAATGTCTGGGATCAAGGGGATGTCACAGAAAGAGAACCTGGGACCCCGTGTTTACACTCAAATTCCCAGTGGGTCTTGCAGCCACGTTGTCAGCTGGTCATGTGGTCTGCCAGCCATCTTGTGACTCATCTTCTCCTCATTTACCTGAATAACCTGCCTCACTACAGCATCAAAATAAAAAGTTCTGAGCTCTGAGCCTAATAAGATTCCAAGCATATCAGTGAGGTCTTCTTCCTTAGCTTCATCTGAGCAGACCACAAATTCATCAAGCTATGACTATATTCCAGAATATCAATGAGTCAGGTGTACATATTTTACCATGGTTAACATGGTAAAGTGGGTAGCTGCTGATTGGCAAAGGAAAATCATATTTTCACCCATGGGAGAAACATCCCAGGTAATTGAGACTGAGATTTCTAAGGAGAACCATGGGATTTCCACCCCACCTCCCAGTATAACAAACACCAAGTTTGATCTACTCTCTGGATACCTTCCAGGATTTTCTGAGGCATGCACCCCTAAGCCCATGGTCCAGGTGGAACAAGGAGAGTGGACCTGTGTGGTGACAATGAGCTGGCTGGTCACAAAGGAACAAAGGTTCCACTGTGTACCCTGATGTCATAAGTTCCCTTCCATGGAGGCCATCCTGGAGCACAGTGTGTTGCATGAAGGAGAGATTCAATTACCATATCTTCTATGAAAAGATGCTGGGGAGGCAGCAGCCACTCTCATCACTGCACCAAACCTTAGAGTGGCACCAGCAGTTGCAGGAAAGCCATGAAGAAGAAATTAAAAGAAAAGGAAGAAATCTGTCAACAACTACTGTATAAGCTGGCAGAGCAAAAACAGGATCTAACAAGTTGAGGCAAGAGCTGGGGCAGCTACAGAAGCAGAAGTGTTGGCCAAAGAAACTGAGAGCAGCACATTCTCTAGTACAGAGGGGGGAGTGTTTAATGACATCAGGCACAGTGACTTGGGCAGAACATGGTTTGGGGCTGGGGAATGCACACCATTCTATGAAGATCTCCATTCTGGCTACTGTAATTCACCTACCATTTAAGACCCTATACTCCATCCATTTTAAAGTTGCAGAAATCTGCCCTCCTTCAAAAAAAGTAACAGCCACAGTAGGAACTGGATAGAAGCAGCCTCAGAATATCTGACATCAGATCAGACTAAGAGTCTAGTCCAGCACAGTAGAGGATTGAGAAAGCCTCCTCTACAAGCTGAGGTCTATGCTACCCTGAAAGTGAGCCATACTCTAAGTTGGGGAAAGAGATATGGGATTTCATTGGGATATGGGAGACTGGAAGAGGGCCTCAGTAAAGGCAGCTGCATGAGAAATGCATTTATATAGGAGAATGTAACTGAGATTTTGTTTTTACACAGATCATATGCTTTTATTTAGTGCAAAGCCACAACTTTAACAGAGTTAAAAGCATAGGTATTTTAATTAATGTCACTGTATAGTCAGTACTGACTCATAAAAATATGTATTTGCAAACATATCTTCAAAGATTTTTCAGGTTGTCAATCAAAAGTTGATTCATATCTATCCTTCTGCCTGTAACATGCTGTTTTGACCACGGTATCTTGGTAATAAGTTTTAAAGTCAGGAGTGTGAGTCCTCCATATTCATTCTTGTTTTTCAAACATTTTTGGCTATTCAATTTTTGGCTATTTCAAATAAATTTGATGATTTGTTTTTACATTTCTGCAATGAAGGCTGTTGAAATTTTACTGAGGATGCATTGAATCTGTAAATCATTTTGGTTAGAATTGTCAACTTGACCATATTTAGTCTTCCAATCCACAAGCCTGGAAAATGTATCCATTTATTTAGATTTTTTTATGATTTCATCAAGGTTTTGTAGTTTTCCATGTATAAATCCTCTCAATATTTTGTTAATTTTTCCCTAGATATTTGATTCTTTTAGTTGCAATTTTAAATATAAGTTTTCTCAATTTCATCCTCACATTGTTCTTACTAGTGTGTAGTAACAATACTGGTTTTTGTGTGTTGATCTTGTACCCCACCATTTTGCTGAATTTATTTGCTCTAGTAGCTTTGTTGTAGATTCTTGGGGACTTCCCATATATAGGAATATGTCATCTGCACATAATGAAGTTCTACTTCATCCTTTCCAATTTGGATGATTTTTATTTCTTTTTCTTGCCTAATGTACACCAATGGAATTAAATTTAGGTTCAGAAATACACCCTTATGTTTATGTCCAATTTTTTTTAAGTAGAGAAAATTATTTCTTTATTTCAAGAAAATAATTCTATGTTTTTTAACTCAGGCATTTTTAAGGATTATATTTACACACCATGCAATCCAACCAATGTGTAAAATCAATGGCTCTCAGTAAAATCTCAGAGTTGTGCATTCATCACCACAATTTTAGAACATTTTCATTATTCAAAAAAGAAAAAAAAATATCCCATACCCCTCATATCTAATAGTGACACACATTTTTTCTAGCTCATGGAAGAACATTCTTGTATTTGTACTATTAACCACATTCAGCAGACACAACTGAGTTCACTGTGTAATGTCTCAAGTTTATCCTCTAGCTTTCCTTCTATTCACATAGATGACCCTAACCTTCCCCTTTCAACCACAATCACATTCATAAATCAGTGCTGCTAATTATACATACTCACAATAATGTTTTACCATCTTCTCTGTCCATTTGCAAACATTTAAAATCCACCTTATTAAAAATTCTGTAGGCATTATAAAAAATATAATCTATGGACTATAGTTACTAGTAATATTTTGATCTGTTCTTTCATAATTTGTAGCAAATGTGCCACAACAATGTGAGGTGTTGGTGGAGGGCTGATGTAGGGAAATACTGCACAGTATGCATGATTGTTTTGTAAGCTCACAACATCTCTAATAAAAAAATTCTATGGACATTAAGCATAAACTCTTCTTTTTCAACTCTCATTCTATTTCCTGGTATTTTATACTCTAGATTTTAACTCCATGAATTTACTCATTTTAATTAGTTCATATTAATGAGAAATTGCACTATATGCCCTTTTGTGTGTCTGGTTTATTTCACTCAACACATTATCCTCAAGGTTCACCCATGTTGTCACATACATCAGAACTTTACTCCTTCACACAGCTGAATACTATTCCATTGTATGTATATAACCCATTTTGTTTATCCATTGATGAGTTGATGGACACCTTTGTTGTTTTCATCTTTTGGCTACTGTGAATAATGCTATTATGAACAATGGTGTGCAAATGTCTGTTTTTGTCTATGTTTTCATTTATTCTGAGTATATACCTAGGAGTGGGCTTGCAAGATCATATGGCAGCTCTATATCTAACTTACTGAGGAACTGCCAGTCTTCCACAATGCCTGGCCCAGTCTACATTCCAAATGAATGCATAAGTACTTCTATTTCAATTTTCACCACTAATTTATGCATCAGCACTCCAGATTCCTTTTAGTTTTTGTAAGGATGGGTTTTTCCAGTTATTTCTAATTTTACTGGTTGCTTTCACTGTTTCTTTAAGCCATAAGATACTGGATAAATATTTTTAAAATTTAGTCCCTAAATATGATGTTGCTGGGGCTGCTGGTGCACCATGCCACTTCTTCAGACCTTCTCTGGACTGTACACCCTGTGGACCCACTGGCTTGTTATTCTGATTCAGCACAATTTGTGTATTTTGCAGAAGAAACTTTAAGAAATTGGGCAGCCAGTCTTCAGACTTAAAGAGATTTGAGTTCTACAGTTGGTTCTTATAATCTGGGCCTGGGCATAGCCACATTGGACAGACTGAGCCTGAGTATGCTGGCCTTAGGTGGCCTCAGTGGCCTTAGGTGGCCCAGCTGGCCATGAAGAAATCCCTGTCAGAGTTATTTCCAGAACCTGGGCAGAGCTCTTACTGCACAGAATTTGTGACTGGACTAGTAAAGCAGCTGGAGTTGTCTGAAACCATCTTGCCAACCTTGACAGATTTTGACAGTGACTTAGCAGGCAAAGGGGCATACATGTTTGCTCAGATTTTGTTGAAAAACTGCATCTTTTAGGATGACCCAGTGATTATCACTGAAGATCATACTTTAGTGCCTGGAACATTACATTGAATCATGATTATTGCCCTCTGTACTAATCCAGAGTGAGGATCATCTATATGCCCTGGGCCCAAGTGAGTCATAGTGCTCTTTACCTCAAACTCGACTGTACCTTCCAACCTGGGCTTTATTACTGAATTGTAAATGATCTGCCTTTCTGATGAATCAGAAACACAATGAGGTTTTAAGATATTGATCTTTGGTCATGGTAGAATATAGACATTGTCACTGGTTTCTGGGTTCTCCATCAGCATCCTGGTAATTACCTAGTACACACAGGGAAGAGGGAGTAGGAAAGTTGGTTAGGGAAGGGAAGGAAGGCAATAAGGGGTTCATCAAAGGACATATTATCACTGAGGCCATTGGTGATATCTAGGAGACATTATGGAACATACATCTGAGCTCTCCCACCCATGGGGCAATGTAGCTGGGATCTGAATCCTCTGACTACTCATCCATTATTGGCAGAAGTCTAGTTGCCTGGTATGCAGGCCAGGAAGAAGCCCTCAAGTGGACAGTCACAGGTGCATGCCAGTGGCCTGGACTTGGATGAGGTATGTGAGGGGATGTAGGTGAATCATGAAAAGTGATTGCTACAGTACATTATTAACAGACCTTTCCAGTCCTTGTCCACCTATGCTTTCCTAGCCAGCCCATACCATGATGGAGAATGAGGTCCTCATCTGATTCATTAGAAACCACATTGCTGAATGGATCATGGTTACTTGGGAGCAGGATCAATGTACCACAAGGCCCAGACTCCACATCACCTTTTTTTCCCTTTCTACCATGACAGTGAGGTGGGCAGTTGTAAGCAGGACACTATTCTCCTTTCTCACCACTTTCAAAAAAATCCAGGAGGCCAGAGACTGCAAGCTTGGCCCTATGGATCCCCATTTCTTGAACTTCTTTCCTTGTGCTCAGCCAAAAGCAGGCCTATCTCAGTCATATAGATACACCTAATCTATGAGCCTAAGCTAGAAAATTATATGCATGTGTATCTAAGAAGACACTCCAGGTGGGAGAAGCATGACCCACACAGAAGGACTCAGAGAAGAGGGCAAGCAAGTGGTGAGAAACTGAACATAACTATATGTTGGGATGCTGTGAAAATCACACCATAATCATCATGGTCTTATCTTCATGACTGGACTGTCTCAAGTTGTGTTGAATCTTGGAATACCTTCAAGTGTGCTGTCAAAAATTCTAACTTTATATCCAGAATATATAAAGAAATTCTCCATCTCAACACTAAAAAGAAAAAGAACCCAATTAAAAATGTGCAAAAGACTTGAATAGACATTTTTCTAAAGAAGAAATACAAATGGCCAAAAAGTACATGAAAAGAGGCTAAACATCACTAGCCATTAGGGAATAGCAAAACAAAACCACAATGAAATATCATTCCATATCTACTAAACTGACCACTATTTAAAAAAACAGAAAACTACAGGTATTGGAGAGGATGTGGAGAAATAGGAACACATCCACAGCAGTGATAATGTAGTAATGGTACAGCCACTGGGGAAGACAGTTTTGAAGTTTCTCAGGAAGCCAAGTATAAAACTGCCATATAACCCAGTAATCTTGCTGTGATGTGTATAACCAGGAGAATTGAAAGCAGTGATGCAAACAAACATTTGCACATCAATGTTCATAGTGGCATTATTTACCATTCCCCAAAGATGTAAATAGCACAAGTGTTAATCAACTGATGAATGGACATGCAAAATGTGGTATATACATATAATGGAATATTTGACAGCTGTAAGAAGGAATGAAGACTTGATACATGTGACAACATGGATGAACCTTGGGGTCATTATGCAGTAAAATAAGCCAGGCCCCAAAAGACAAATATTGCACAATCTCACTATTATGAGCTAAATGTAATGAGCAAACTCATGGAGTTAATATCTAGAATATAGGTTATCAGAAGATACAATGAATGTAAAGAATAGGGAGCTGATTCTTAATTTATGCAAATTTTTAGGAAGGTTGATTGTAAATGTTTGGAAGTGGATATAGGTGATGGTAGCACATAGTTGACAGTGTAATTAACAACTCTGAATTGTGCATATGACTGTTGTTGAAAGGGAACATTTTGGATAATGTATGTCACTAGAAGGAAACCTAGAGGATGAAACATAGGACTGTATAAGATAGTGAACCATGTTGAGGATGAATGTGGTTAATAGTAGAAATATAAGAGTAATCCTCCATGAACTAGAACAAATGTATGTCACCATCACAAGGTGTTAATAACATGGTATTATATGGAAGAAAATACACCTAATGCAAATGATGCACTACACTGAACAATCATATTTTAATATTCTTCCATGAATTGTAACAGAGGTACCACACCAAGGCTAAGTGTCATTAATAGGGGAGTATAAGGTGCATAGCATCTTTCTTTTTGGAGCAATGAAAACATTCTAAAATTGTGGTGATGAAAGTACAACTCTGTGATTATATTGAGAGGCATTGTTTGTGCTCTTTGAATGGAATGTATAGTGTGTGAATAAGTCTTCTACAAAAATTCTAAAATTCTGTGCATCCCATCATATGGAAAAATACCATGACTTTGGCAGGCTCAGCATTGTCCCCTCTGGCCCTTATCTCCAGGCTGCATGGCTGCTCCTGTAGTAGGAAGCTGGTAATTAGTGAGGGCAAGCAGATATCACATGGGACTTACCTCTCAGGTACCCTCACTGCCTCCCAGCACCCCTCCCTGTCTCTTTTCCTTTCCACTTCACAGGCTAGGGTCCTAGGCCCAATGGATGTTAATGAAACCTGGGAGGAACAAGCTGAAAGGGAAATTGCTGCCATGCATCTCTCTTTTTCCTTTCAGCTGCCTAGGTAATTTTGTCCTCATCTATATAAAGGGCTAGGTCTTGGGCTCATAAGTTCAAAGCCCTCCTAACTTTTCAAGGTCAGAATTTTATTTCTTTTGACCAAGAGCCACTTAAAAATTTACAGAACAAAGAGTAGGTACAAAATGATTTTTAGAATATATTGCAGGGTTCAACACAGAACACATGAGTCTGGTTCAATGGGTCCATTTGAAAGTACTTTCACTTGGGCTGTTGCAGCAGCTGGGGCCAAAGTTACAGACATGGCCACTTGGACAGGTAGATGGGATATCTCTTTCCCAGGTTTGTTCTCAATGGAAGTGTGGCCATAATTAATGCCCCAGAGCCTCCTGGTGGTTCCACACTTTGGACAGAGCAGACAGGGCCAAAGGGGCAACACTGGTGGCTTGGAACCAAATGCCTGGCTTTGCACCCAGCACTGCCATACCAGTGGTAGGCCAAGACTCAACACTGTGTCTCAGTTTCCTCATCAACCATATGGGGAGTGTAGCAGTACCCCACTGGGTTGTTGTGATGGTGAAATGAAGTGCTGCAGGTGAAACATGTGTCAGACAAAGTCAACTTTCAATAAATGGGATCATTTTTCAGGGACCTTCAATTCAAGCATTCCAGAACTTCCTGTCAAGCCCCTTCTCCTGGTAATGAAAACTTGAGACAAATATGAGCAATTAATTTTTTACATCTCACTGAACCACAAATAGGGCCTGGAACCCTGAGGTGAGGTCTGGGCAATTGTAATGAAAGAAAATTATAGCTCTCCATCTGGTCCCTGCTTCCAGGGGCTCCTACAGGTCTGCTGGAGATGCTGGTCTTATGGCTGGACAGGAACCATGAATTAGTTCTGGGGTTAGCCAAGGTATAAACCCATGAGGTCTTCCTCAATATCTTCCTCCCAGCAGCAGAACACTGAAGATGAGGCCCAAGAGTTTCCAGATCTCAGGCTACCCTTGTCCTATCCCCTATTGACCCCATCCAGAGCCAGGTAAATGCATATAAGACCAGGGGTTTGTAGGCTTAAGCACAGAGTACTATATTATGCCTCTACTTCATTTCATAGTAATCCTTCTCTGGCATTTACTTTCTATATTATAAATTTGGGTACCTCAATCCTTCTCTCCTCCCAAAGGGATTCCAGCACCTGAACTAAAAAAACAAATCTTAGATAGAAGAAAATGTATTCTGACTTGCCCCATAACTCCAGGGAAGTAGAGTCTATTCTGCCTGATAAAACTGTCTTTTTTATGTCATACTTAGCAAAGAAGCCCTATGAGGCACTTGGACTTCAAGGTGGTTGTTAAATCCCATGAAGAAAATCTTCAGACTTCAACCCACTCTCATTCTCAATGGTCATCTAACCTGCTAAATTGAAGCCCTGGTGATAATATTTAAATGACATTGTTTGGGAAACTTAAATACTTACTTTGTCTTGTGCATGCAGAGGTAAACCAAAGCTATGACTATTCTAGATATGTTTTTTTTAAAGATTTATTTTTATTTATTATACATCCCTCCCTTTTTGCTTGTTCTTGCAGTGTTCATTTTTCTCTGTGTTCCTCAGTTTCTGCTTGTCTCCCCCTGCTGGGGTGACCTGCCAAGTCAGCTCACTGGTGTGGTGGCCTGCCTGCTTGTGGGGCTCACCCTTACTCATGGGGGTTTGCCTTTGCCTGCAGGGGCTTGTCTTTTTGCCCACAGGGGCTTGCCGTTTTGCTCACCCATGGGGGATTGCCTTTGCCCATGGCAGTGTGCCCCACCCATGGTGGCATGCCCTGCCCATGTTGGCATGCCCCACCCACATTGGCTTGCCTTCTTGAGGTGGTCTGCCATTTTGAGGAGGCCCAGGGACCGAACCCGGGACCTCCCATGTGGTAAACTGGCACCCTACCAACTGGGCTATACAGCCAGCCCCATAGATATGTTTTTGAGTTAAATTGAGTCCCAAGGTCTTTCTCATTAAGATGAATAAATTGTAATTTCTGGATAGCTGCAGAGACTTTTCTCCAAGGAAAATAACATGTGATTATGTAGGACATTGTTAGATTCCCTCAGCATGATTGTGATTCTTCAAATCCTTCTGGAACTACTCAAAAGCACTGGAGAAGTGGCCCTGCTAGTCAGGCCCTCTATGGACTCAGAAGCTGACAAATAGGCACAGAACCTGAAAGTGAACACAGAATCTGACAAAGAGCTTGACCTCCCCTAGGGATTCTCCAGTAAGTGTTCAGGTTGATTTGATGCATGTTTTGATTGTGAAGCACACATGACAGGATGTCCCAGTGGCAATCAATCAAAAGGGATAAGGTAGGAAGGACTTCTTTTTCTCAGGTCTCTTCATAGATATCAATATGCACCCAAAAAGGGGATGGGCACACACATTTCTAAAGCCTTGTAGATTAACCCATGCTTTTGCTGACTTCTTTCTCCTGGAGCAATGGAGGAGTGTTTTGTCAAAATGGAATACTAAAATAAAA
>PVKH010036382.1:0-11602 GCA_004027955.1 Chaetophractus vellerosus | reverse complement strand
AAAATTGGCTCATTTATCACATTTTTCTAATAGTCCATCTTGTTTGCTTCACTCAGAAATAGAATTTTCAAGTAACCTCGGGAGTTCAGCCTTGTGTCTATCTACTTGGTCCTACCGTGCTGGGAATGATTAAACTAAAATAGGTGAAGTCGTGGTGTGATGATTATTTGTGCATTTCTAAGTATGGAAAGTGTATATGGAAACATAAGTCATTGATGAGGAAGAACTTCATCTTGAAATTGCTGTCTATTCCTCAATTCTCAGTGATTGTTCTCTGGCTTTTTTTGTTTGTTTGTTTTGGGGTGCTTATAAATATTAATAAAACAAACAGACAAATAAAACTTGACCTTATGTCTTAGTGTTTTTAGTAATAATAGTTCATTGGTAATTAGCAAACAGAATTTCTGATTCATGCCAACCAACAAGACATATGAGTGTAAAAAGTGTTTATTTCTTGTTACTTTGTTCCCTTCACACATATACCAGGTGTCTGGTTTGATTCACCGGAACATGACTATATGTCTCAGGGTTGATGAAAGGCAAATTAATGTAATGGAAGCAAACTTGGACTGGGAACATGAACAATTGGGTTCTGGTCTTGGGAATTCACTAACAGTAAATGCTATTTTTTAATTGAGCACTTGTATAAATCAGGCAGGCACATATTCTTACTTAACCATGAGGTCAGATTTACTTCCATTTCCATTTTAGAGATGCAAAACTTGAGCCCCCAGGATAATAAGTGGCCTGTCACAAAACTAGTAAGTAAAACAGATGGGATTCCAGTACAGATTATTTTGCCTCCAAATTCCAGACCAGGGTTTTCCCTACTGAGCTTTCTTGCTTTGTGTTCTTGGAAAGAATGTGTGGCCTTTCTGGGCCTTAGGCTTCCTCATTAACCAAATGGTAGGGATGGGCTCTTGCCATTTGTAAGTTCCTATTTAGCTCCAGCAATTGGAAGAGGTCACCCTCTCACTTGCTTTAGCGTTTACTTTTTCCATAGCCAGCTGTTAAGCATTAAAAAGGAAGACAGTACTCAAAGTAGCTCTGGCTATGAGGACATGATCTGAATGCTTTCATTCTGACCTCTGAATCAGTCTGCACATCTTGCCTGTAGAACAAAATTGAAGAGGATGTGGGGAGGGACCAGGGACTTTAATTATATTTTTAAACAATGGATTTCCATTAAAATTGTATTTTTCTGCACCTCTGGAAAATTACATTGTAGACGAGATAAATGCAGCCTTGCATTTAAATTAAGGTTATCTTTAGGCTGGTAATCTTATTTGCTGTTTAGCAATTTTAATTCAAGTCAAGGCAGTGTAATTAGTGCCCTCAGCCAATTGCCATTCCTCACTGCTTTGTAGCTGTATTTACTGCTGTTAAGACAAGACTACTCGTGTGGAAAGTATAAGTCAACATACTAAATTATTAAAGGTGGCATACATCACCAGATACTCCCTGTGCATGCCAATTCTTCACATTACCAGGCTTTATACCTCATTCCACAAATGGCCAAGACGGGGCATCATTGTTTTTACATAGAAAGAAATTAACTTGAGATTTTGTTCTTCTAGCAAATATTCTAAGTTTAATAATGCTTTCAAAATGTCATTGTCAACTTGTGACAAGTATAGCATAATTTAACTTAAAAATCATATTTTATGTGATATGACCTTTTTTTCCATACTAAGGTATGCAGATGTATGTTTCCCAGTGGTGGGTGATGCCTGCCTGTCTGTATATGTTTATGTTCTGGCTTATGACACAGACCTAGACACATGTCAGTTGGTGATAAAATATGATGACGGAATCCATAAGTGGGGGGTCTGTTTATGCTCAGGAGATGATAGACAATCTGTTGTTTATTTGAGGAAAAACCCCATACTTTAATGCACACCCTTATAACTAATATTAACTATACATATTAATAACATTAATATAGACACTTGTAATTCACACATGAGATTTAATATATACATATATATTCATACCCACACATGTGTGTATGACTGTATCTGTGGTGTATTTGCTATTTAACTTTATATTCCTGCTTTGAAGAGCAACTACATTCAAATTCAAGCCTATTTCTCTTTTTCTGGTGCCTACTAATGCCTTTAATAAAAAGACTATATTTATCTTGTGTTTGATATTTTAAGTTCCTTGAGAACAGGAGCTTTATTATCTAGTTTGCGCTTCTGGCAGTTAACTAGCAGAACTCTTACTTGCAGGCTCTTAGTAAATGTTTGTTTAACTCAATCATGTAAAGGAACTGTTAACTGTTCTTGACAATAGCTTTCTAATATATTTTCTCCCAGTTTTATCGTCCATATATTGAATTTGGTATATCTGCTTATTTTCTCACTCCAATAGGACCATAAGTATATTTACAGACAGGCAGATCCATACCTCATTTGAAGAAAAGTGTACCACTTAGAACTCTTCTCGAGAAAAATTAGCATTGTAAATTTGACTCATGTATCTGGAAAATAACAACAACAACAAAACACTTAATTAGCACATATAACATATTCAAACCATATTTGGTTTGTGAATCTTGAAGCTAACGAATTTGAAAGGTAAACTGAATAATTCCATGAGGCAAGGTTAGAATCGTTTCATTTTGACACTTCAAATCAATGTTTACAGTTTTCGTTTTTCTGATTAGTGCAAAATGACTTCTAGAGACAAGTGTCAGGGTATATCCATATCCACAATGGGCAACCAAAAGATCTCGTCTCAGAATCAAAGCAATATGATTTAGAACATAGAAAATGCAAAATAGGACAGAAAGAAGTTTTTTGGTTTTTTTGCTTTTAAAAACTAAGTATGAAGCCCAAGTGTTTTTATGTTAGCTTGTTTGTTTTCTGATATTAGTGGAATAGCATGAAAGGCGTTGCTCATTTTTGCTAGCAGATTACAAAGAACATTGCTTTCAGAAACTCAGGTCACAAGGCACTTGGAAATGCTGTAGAAGACGAGGTCCAGACATTTTCATACCCATAGTCCTCTATAGTCTTGAGAAAGTGGATTTACATGATTACAAAGCAAAGAATGAAAAAACACCATTATGCTGGATATTAACAGTTAAGTTTTCTCTGTGTGTGTCAGAGTTTTGAATTTATATCTTCGGGTGTATGTTTTTCTTTATATTTTACCTAATCTTACATCCTTTTTATAAGATGCATATATTATAAAGTTTCTTAAATTATAAATTTTCTTAACTGGGAGATTGTTAAAATATATACACATACAGGTTAAGTTAATAAAGCATAATCATCTGCCTTTATTGCTGCCTTAGGACAGATGTTTTCCTGAGGTAAGAGCTTTCATCTGATATGTCAGTTCTTCCTGGTGTGTGATACTAATCCTATCCCCAGTCATAGGATTTTAAAGGAAACCCAAGCCATCATTTTAGACCGATCAGCATACTGTGAACCATGCCATTTCATCTGACCTTATGCTCCTGCTAGTAACTTCCATTGCCCATGCCCGACTTTATATCCAAATTTGTACTTCACAACTAAGGTCCTAATTTTTTTTATTTCTCCCCCCTCCCCTCATTGTTTGTACTTGCTTTGTCTCTACATCTTCCTTGTATCTTTAGGAGGCACCAGGAACCAAACCCAGGATCTCCAATGTGGGAGGGAGGTGCCTAATCACTTGAGCCACCTCTGTTCCCTGCTTTGTTGGGTCTCTCATTATGGTTTTTCTTCTTGTGTCTCTTGTTGTGTCATCTTGTTGTGTCAGCCCATCCATCAGCTCATCTTTTTTAGGAGGCGCAGGGAACCTCCATTTCCTGCTTTTTTTGTGTCTCTCATTATGTTTTTCTTTTCAGGTCTCTTGTTGCATCAGCTTGCTGTGCCTTCCCGTCATGCCAGCTTGCTGTCTTCTTTAAGAGGCACCTGTAACTGAACCAGGGACCTCCCATGTAGTAGGAGGGAGCTCAATCACTTGAGCCACATCTGCTTCCCCTAAGGTCCTATTTTAATCTCTTCCCAGTAAACACATTTCTTAGAAAATGGATTCTTGTTTTGCTCTGACCCACACTAACCTGACTGTGGCACTACAACCAATTATTCAGCAACCACAGGGCATACTCTATCCTACTTCGATTTCCTTTTTTATTGCCTGGTTTTGAGTTTCCTCTTGGAAAGTTTTACCTGGCTGCTGGAACAGCCAATGATTATTCTTTCTTGGACCTCTCTCAAGCCACGTGCCATCAATTCAGTCCAATCACATTATCTCTCTGAGCTATTGCAGCAATCTCTCCCCACTTCCTCTTTTGCCACCCACCCCAATGCATTGTTCACCTTCCAGAAGTATCACTTTTAAAAGTAAAATGGGTCACATGGCTTCTCTGCTTAGAACCACCCCAGTGGCTCCCCAGTTCCTTATACAGTTCTTTAACATGATCTCTAAGGCCCTATATTCTTGCCCATGAGTAATCCTCCTGGGTCATTCTCTCTCTCACTCAGTGACTGCTTCCAATCCTCAAGCTGATTGGCCTTATTCTTTCTGTATATCCTTTGCACCTACTGTTTCCCATTCCTGATGTCCTTTCCCTTTTAAGCCCTTAGAGGTAGTAATAACTACTCATCTTTCAGGTCTCTGTGTATGTTATTTCCTTGGTTTACTCTGTTACTTTTCTCTCTAAGATGGTGATTTCTGAACACTTATCACAATCTTCAATTAATATTTGGGTGTGTTTCTTGCTTAATGGCTGCTGAGTTAGGATCCGTAAAATAAGGGCACAGGACCACTTTATTCATCACTGAATATCCAAATCCTACGAATCACCTTACACATAGAGTAGATTAGCTGGTGGACTTCATATCTACAGGATTAAATGAATGATCGTTTGCTTAGTTCATAATGTATTGCTATTTCTTTACTCTCCTAATAATGATAATTATTGTCATCAATTCTTGTGTACCAAGAAATCAGCATGCATTACTCTGAATCCTTATAGCTTCTGTATAAGGTAGATACTATGGTTTCCATATTACAAAAACAATAATGGAGAGTGGAAACAAGTGTTTATTTATTCCAAGTCACAAAACTAGTCATGATAAAGTCAGAATTTTACTCTGATTATTTGACTCCAAAGCCTGTGCTCCCCCTACTGCAATTTGCTACCCTTAGAGAATTTATCGTCCACAGCCTGAACTTCATCATCTTCTCAGCATATATCTGCTGCTGAGCCATCACTGGATATCTTCCTGAACCTTGGTGTGTATGTCAACCCTTCCAGGTTCAGTCTGCTCCATTGCCAGTATCTCACTGCTCTAGTCTGCTAGGCTGCCAAAATGCAATATACCAGAAATGGGTTGGCTTTTACAATGGGGATTTATTAGCTTATAAGCTTACAGTTCTGGGGCTGTGAAAATGTCCAAATCAAGGCGTCATCAAGGCAATGCTTTCTTCTAAAGACTGGCTGCTGGTGATCCTGGATTCTTCTGCCACGTGGCAAGGCATATGGCAGCATCTGCTGGGCTCTCCCCTTTCTTCCAGGTTTTGTTGCTTCAGTCTCTTGCTTCAGTGGCTTTCTCTCTTCTTCATCTGAATTTCATTCTTTTATTTCTTGTGATTATATATGTATAACCTTTTTTTTTTCTTAAGGAGGTACTCGGGATTGAACCCGGGACCTGGTATATGGGATGCTTAAACCACTGAGCTATATCCATTCCCCTGAATTTCACTCTTTTATAAAGGACTCCAGTAAGAGGATTAAGACCCATCCTGGGTCTCCCTTTAACTGAAGTAAACGAATCAAAAGATCCTACCAACATTAGGTCCACACCCACAGAAATAGATTAACTCCAAGAATATGCTTTTCTGGGGTGTGTAAAGCCTCAAACCTTCACACTCACACTGACATGGAATTATCTTATTATAGAGAAAGTCTCAGTAACTGAGCCATTAGCTAATGTGCACCCTTGTTTTTTATAGCCTAGGGTTGTGCCATAATATTGTTTAGTTAGGCAGAATCCGATCCTCATCTATTTGGATTATAGCTGCTACCTAAATTATCTGGCATTGGGGCTGAGAGAAAATAAGTTCCCCACCTATAATACAAATGTACTCATGGCCGTCCCATCACTATATGCATCGTATATGATGAACATTTATAGCCATGGCAATAAGCTCTGAATTCTGGCAGATCTCACAATACAGGGAAACATTTAGAGAAAGGTTGATAATGCATAACATGCATTTTGTGGTTTCTAATAATAATTGCTCTGCCCTCTTATCACCACTCATGCACATAGTTGAAGCTGTGTAAAAGCAACAAAAATTGAATGGGGAGGAGCTGGTGGCGAGTCCATGATAGAGTCACCATTGTTAAAATTCAAGCATGATACCAGAGCATCTAGGACACCACAGGAAGTGAGCTCGCCAGTTACATCATGGCCACATTCTGGTCATATCCTTGCTTGAGGTCTCTGCACTTTCAGATTTATAGGAACGTAGGGACTACAGAAAGAGGTTGCTTTCATACCTATTAAATTCTGGACAACTTCCATGAGAAGGTGAAAGAAACTATTACCAATGAGTCTAAATGAGTGAAATAAGTGAAAGCTAAGGTCTGATTAAATATAAAGTATTATTATCCAGAAAATATATCTTCATTGGGTAGATCTAACCTATGCATTAATAAGCCATAATATTCACCTCTCTTCACTTTATGAAATTGCCACTTAATCTGATTTTTTTTCCTTAACATTGCACTTTTCAATTTTCAATGTATGAGACTGTTTTTAACCAATCAAATTAGAATAAAATTTGCAAGTGTAATGCGACAAGACAGAGCAGTATATTCTCTTCTGAAGTTGAAATATGAAATATCTTTCATTGCTGAATTCACTAATTTTATGATCCCATCCTAAAGTACTTGAAAAAGAATTTATGTTGACTATATCCATCAGGCTTATTGCCCATGATGTCATTGCTTATTATTCTGTTTGCTGATTTATTTCTCTGATGCCCAATGTTAGTGGTTTTTTTTACTTCAATGAATCAGTCCATCCTCTTGAACTATGTGGTCCACAGGATCAGTGCTCAACTCTTTAATTTGTAAACATCAAGGCATCACTGCCATGTTTTCTCAATAACCTACTCTAGCCTTGTGGCTAGCAACATGAAGAAAAGATTTTGAATTAGGAGAGTTAAAGCTAAGAGAATGTTAAGGGGCCTCATCTTTGTTAATAGAGCAAGTTAACAGCCATTTCTAAGACCATCTCTATGTAGAACATTCCAGCCTAAAGAAATGCAAATATTCCAATTAATAAGTCTGCAGTCATAAACAGCTTCCTCCAGAGTAATATTTCAGCAGTACCTGCAGCTGGGAAGAGAGAGATGGAATGGATGAACAGGCAGGTCATTTCGAAGAAGGCAAAGGAAAACATCTGGAGAATAGGATGCAGCTGGGGTCAACTCTCTGGATAGTCTTAGGTATCATGGTTGGGTGTGTAGAATCTCAAGTTGGAGATTTCTTTAGCCTAGGCCCTTGTTGGGAAAATGTGCTGGCCATACCAGTGAAGGGAGGGTTGAATGTGGTTGGATATAGCCCACTAGACTGGTTCTTTATCAAAAAGCGAAAAGGCTATTGTCCCCTGTCCTACTTAGAAAAAGTGCAACATAACTAAAGTGGAACCAGATAATATGTGATAACTTAGTAGGTCCTCCTCCCTCCCTCCTGTGACCAGAAGGCAGGAGTTTCCACCAGCACCTCTCCCAATTACTCTTAGATTGAACTAAACCTTAACATTTCTGACTCCCCTTGGATATATCCAGAAAACTAAGCCCCTTAGTTGCCTGAAGACATTTTAAATGATTTAAGCAACGTGACAGCCAATTTGCTATCCCTGGCAACCCGGTTTTGGGGAGGACAGAAATGCTCCAGAAGAAAATTTAATCAGCACTGCTGTCCCCTTTTGCCCTCTGAGAGAATAAAGAAAGGGAATCAACATTTTTTTTGAGTAATCTGCCATGTGCCAGACACTGTATCAGCTATTTTATGTACAAAATCTCACAATACTCTCATCCTGACTCTATTATTCCCTTTCTGCAAGTGAGAAACTAAGACTACAAACTGGTGCATGACTAGTAGCTCAAGCGTAGGAGGCTTAAAAGGGGTGAAGCTGGAACGTGACTCTGAACTGTTTAATTCCTAAATCTGTGCCCCCACCCTCATTAGGCCATGCTGCGTGATTGACTTCTGCAGTTCATGCAACATTGCTATACCTAACCACTTCTACTTTGTGTAAGAATTATGTGTGTGTGTGTGTGTGTGTGTGCACCTGTTGTGTGTAAACCTATGTATAAGCCTAGTGGAATGAGTGATGGTTTTTAACCAACCTGGCACTCTTGGCTTTCTTTCCTGAGGAGTTGGATTTCCTTCCTGTATATTTTCCAGTATCCTCTTGCATGGGAGCCATGATGCCTGAGGAAATAACAAAAATTATATTCCCAAGGAAGAAAAAGGAAGGAGGTATTTCTGTCCCAACCATGGACTTACCACTCTTTGCATTAAGGAATATTTGACGCATCTTTTACCAGATCCACAAGAGTTCTTTTTCCAATCATGAAAAAGTATTTAGCAAACATGCCAAGATCCTAATATCCCTACGTGCGGGACCAATCTCATGGTTCATGTATATTCATTCTCTCCCGAGCTGTTTTCAGATGTTTTTGCCGAGTCTTCGTTATTTTTCTAATTGACCAATTTTCTTTTCTCTGTTAAACACTAATTAAAGAATGAGCCAAGGACTGCCACCTTTTTGGAGACAACATTAATCTCTTGCCCTCTCTACATTTTAATGGGTCTAATTTATCCCTATTATCTACTCCCTTCACCACCTCAACTAAGCGAGAAAAACATTCTTATCCCCTTAACCCTTCCCATCATTCTACTGCTTTTCTGCTTTGACTTTCCCTCCTAATTTGAACGGACTCTGCACAGCCTTGTTTATGTTTATTTTTCATTATCAGCAGGATATGCATATTGTTGTAATAATTTTCTCTCTTCCTTCCCTACTTGATCAGTTCTCTATTGTTTCCTTCTCCCTTTCTACCTACCTGTGTTCACTTGATGGATTAATCAATCAACCAGACATAACCCAGCATCTACCCTGGGCTGCCCCATAGACTCTGAGGCATTAATCCTTGTCTTAAGGAGCTCATGTTCAGGAAAGGGAGACCCACAGATAAAGAGGCAATTGTTATAAAACATGGTACAGACAAGGATACACATTAGAAAAGGATGTATGGGAGCAGGTGTAACTCAGTGGTTGAGCTCCTGCTTCACATGTATAAGGTCCTGGGTTCAATCCCCAGTGCCTCCTGAAAAAAGAAAGAAAGAAAAGGATGTGGTAGAAAAAAACAAAAAAAACAAAAAAACAGAGGAAGAGCTCCTACCATTCCAGTGACAGGGCAGGTAAAGCTCCCTGGATTGGCTGACATTTGTAATGATTTGCCATCTGGGAGGTAGACAAATGGATTAAATCCCAGAGTTCACTTGCATCAACAGCAAACTCTGTAATCAGTAAGTTTGACTACCCTTGCATGTCTTTTCTCCAACTCAGTAGTAATTTCCATTAAGAAAATATTATAGGGTACTCTGAAATGCCCATATGAAAAATAATGTATTAATTAAAATAGGGCACAGCCCACTTAATTAACACAGCCATAAACTCTGGAGCAAAGAACTTGGCTTCTAAATGAAAACAGCTGCCTACCAGCCTTGAGCTAAAAGCTTTGGATTAAGAGTTTTTAAAGCCTCTACTTAAAAACATATTTCAGGGAAGTGGATCTAGCTGAGTGGTTGAGTGCCTGCTTCCCATGTATGAGGTCCTGGGTTCAATCCCCGGTTTTGCTTCCTTTTAAAAAAACATATTTCAGCACATGACACCCTATTCTGATATTTATGGCATTCTGACATCCTGGACTACTACAAGATTAGAAATAAGCCTAGGGGAGTGGGTGCAGCTCAGAGGTTGAGCACATGCTTCACATGCATGAGGTCCTGGGTTCAATCCCAGGTACCTCCTAAAATATATATACATACACACACATTAACCTAAAGGGTGGAGACGTCCTTGAAGGAACAAATCCTCACTCCAGGAAAAAGTAACCCCTGAGACTTAGATAATGAAGAAGAAAACAAGCAACCAAACTAAAACTGTAAACAAATTAACAAGCAAAATTTTCTAAAGCCAATAGGCCCTGGGTCTAAAAATGGAAATAGATATTTAGCTATCTCAGTACCTCCTTCTGCTGTCCCACATGCTAAAAGCGCCATAATTGATATTAACCATGAAGGGCCAGATTCAGCAGAGAAAGTTTTGTGTTTTGTGGTTGTTTGTTTTTAGTGTGTGTATGTGTGTGTGTGTGTGTGTTAATTCAAGGAGCTTTATTTCCGAAGGTGAGGATGTGTGCATTATTCTTGTTGGAAAAAAAACTAAATTAAGTGGAACATAGTTTTTTTCTTAGCAAGAATACATTTCAGCAGCCGATGAGTACACATTTAACACCCTATATCGCCAGGATGATGTTGGATGCTTAGAAGTTTGCTTGCTTGCTCACTTGCAGTCACCTTTGCAGTTTCAAAAAAAAAAAAATTCAACCATCACTATTGAACCATCACTACTGAACTCTCTTCAACCTACTGTGGCCCCAACTGTTTCAAAAGGGAGACAAGTTTCTTGTGTCAACCATATTTTCTTACCCATAAAGCTTATTTTTGTAACTGTCTAAGAAAGGAAAAATGGTGCTGTTTAAAAATCCACAATTCTGACACCTTGGATACAATTAATTGCCAGCACTATGAAGATTTTTTAATTGATTCAATACAATGCATTTAAAATATACTTATAACGTACTTTATATAGATCATCAAGTGCCTTTAGACAGAGCTTTTCATGTGACAATGTATTAGATTTTGTTCACCTTTCTTGTCAGGATAATCCATTCTATGTGTTTCGTTTTCACAATTACAATAATAATCTGACTCATCATTGCCTTTTTCCATAATTATCAGGATATTCTTCTTAATCATCCCGGAATCTATTATTGTTGTGCTCTCAGCATGACAGAATCTAGAGAGATGTAAGAATCTAAAGATCTCCATTTGGTTATAGATGACAACGTGGATTCTTCAGAATAGAATGTGTATTTTTAGCTAGTTGTATTTCCAACTCTGATCAACCATCACTATGAATGTTTTAGGCCCCAAGGAATCCTTTATTTCATGCTAATAGCCTTATTAGGAAGAATACTCACACACTGGGATTTAGAACAATTTGGAGGTTGTGAATTATTATGGGCTAAAGAGAATATGTTAATATTGAATGAATAGATAAAGAAGGTCCCTGTATTTGTAAAATGCTGTCATATCACAGTCAATGTTTTTTTTAATAAATCATGATCAGTTTTGAAAGTCAAGTGTTTCATAAGCTTCTTTGGAAGGGTGACAGAAATGTACACCTTTGCATGGTGAAAAGAGTTATCTGTGGAGATGGTGAGTGGCAGGGAGAAGTAAGTGCTGTTTAAGTTCATTTTGTATCTGTTGTATTGCCTGTGTCTTTTCTTGGTTCTGGTT
>PVKH010036381.1:0-11600 GCA_004027955.1 Chaetophractus vellerosus | reverse complement strand
AATATATAAAGGTTGAGCAGAAATGCAAGATCCATCAGAGGACACTGAAAGGAAACGGCTTCCCCGTAGGGGAAAAACTGGCAGAGTGTGGACTGCTGGAAGCCAAGAAAGGAGACTGTGTTAAGGAAAAGGGAGCTGCCAATTGTGCTGCTGAAAGGCTAAAAGGACAGAGCTGAGACACTGGGTTTGGCAACCTTAATAAGAACAATTTCAATGAGGTATGGGGTGAAAGTCCCATTAGAATAGGCAGAGGAAGAATGGAAAGTAAGCAAGAAGCAAAACTAACACACACCACTACTCATAGAAACAGAGCAGTAGCTGCAAGGAACATGCGTCAAAGGAAGACCCAGTGATTAAGCTACGTGACAGCAGAAGTTAATTCTCTCCCCTTTTTGTTTTCCTATTCAAATCAACATCTTTTCTGAATAAAATACATGGACACACAACATATATACTTCTCAAGCCCAATATCTCTTTTGTCCAACCTCTCCACTAATGAAAATTTCCAGTAATGAAGGCCAGTCTACCATCCAGTCACCCTTTACAACAAGGCAGGCATCCATAATACATTGATTTGTTCTTTTTTACACTCTCTGGGTCCCATTCTCTTCTAGAATGCATCCTCTTACCTAAAACAAACTTCCACACATCGGATCCATTAAACTGAACTGAAAATGTAGCATTTCTATCTCTATAAATGACAAGGGAAAGAAGAGAAAGTAAACGGCTTGTGAAAGCCCCTGTGGGCTCCTAAATGTGTTGCTAATGCAGTTTTCACAGTCTTTTCATTAGCTTGTTGGAGGGCCTTCTTTTGCACTGAGCACACTTTGTAAGAGTTATTTGTTGTTGTTGTTGTTGTTGTTTTAATTTACATGAAAACAAGTTAATGATGAGGCCACATAGTATAAGCATATTTAATTTACATGAGACTTAAGGTATAATTTTAGCAATGACTGTTGCAAGAATAATGATAATTACATGAAAATTCAGCAAATAGTATTTTTTCCTTAGGTCTGCCTTTTTCTGCTTTCACACATCTCATGAATCTACTAAAAGTTTTTAACTCAAGTCATGGACTGTTGCACCTGTCACCACTGCATCACCATATACACCTACAGATTAAGAATCTCAATGAGTTCAACTTCTTTCACCTACGGGTTGTTTTAGAATGGAATTGGGAAGCAGAGTCATTTCTAGTCTTCCTGCAACAGCATTATTTTGATTTTTTCATCCACATTTGGAATAAAGAATAGTAACTTAGTTACGAGAATACCCTACTGGACCACCTCTCACTTGGAGGTGGAGTGGACATCACCATCCCATACTCCTCAGGAAAGGGGGAAGAGCTATGGACTAGAGTGGACTTACTGGTGTTCTGCTATAGACATATTGTGACTCAAGCATATTGTGACTCAATGCGGCATTGATGTGGAGCCAGTGGCCACTGGGGGCTCTGGGGGCAGGGAGAGGGAAGGGCAGTTTTAATACAGGGGCTTTTTCAGGACTTGGGAATTGGCCTGAGTGACACTGCAATGACAGATATAGGCCATTTTATATCATCATGTATCATGCAGAACTGTGTGGGAGAGAGTGTGGTCTATAATGTGAACTATGGTCCATGCTTAATGACAAAGCCCCAAAATGTGTGTATCTATTGCAGGTGATGTGCCACACTGATGAAGGATGTATGTGTGGGAGGTGGTGGGAGGTGTGGGAGGTGGAGAGTATGGGAATCCCTATATTTTGTGTGCAACATTTATGTAATCTAAAAAAATAAAAAAATTAATAAATAAAAAAGAATACCATACTAACCTCTGAATAAACTGGAGACACACAAGTACTCTGAAAACCAACATAATTAAATATGTGTTGTCATCCCTGAATTTTAAAGTTCAAGAAGACCTGATAAATCATCTAGCTCATCCTCCTCAGCTGAAATCCATTCTCAGTTCGTTTAGCTTATGGTTCCTATATGAGGTTATGCATTCTCCCTAATTTCCTTCAATATTAATAGTTGATAACCACATGTGATGATGACTGACATCAGACTCTATGCCCCCACAAGTCCCCTAGTCTTAGATCGCGGGGAGGACTAAGCAGGCCCAAGTCCACACACTGAGGGTGACATGGCGCCCCCTGCGGAGCAGCAGGTGCCTTGTTCACGGTGCACATCACAAGATGAATTCAGGGTGTGAAGCACATTTCACTCCTTCTCCTCCTGAGAACAAAGTTTCTATTTTAGGAAATGCTTTCTTTCCAGCTCACGAAGTCTACGATTCCTCTAAGCTGCTATGACAAACACCACACAACAGGCTGGCTTAAACAACAGGATTTTACTGGCTCACAGTTAGTCCTTGGTTTTCTCCCATCACATGGCGATGTTCTCTCCTTTCTCTTCCTCTCTCCTGGGTTTAGTTAACTTCTAGCTTCCAACTCCTCCCCATGCTTCCTCTTTATAAGGCCTTCAATAATAGGAATAAGATCTATCCTGATTCAGTTAGCCACATCGTAACTAAAAATAACATCTTCACAAGATCCTGTTTCCAAGAGGTTCACACACACAGGGACGGATTAGGATTAAGAACGTGTTTTTGCTGGAGTATATAACTTTATCTACTGTAGTTCCTCAGAAGGACCAGATCAAATATAGCAAGTTTGGGAAGTAGATGAAGCACTGTCCTACAAGGCCAGGCTGAGGAATTTTTGAGCAAGATCCTTTAAAATTTTGGGATATATTTGGAAACTACATTAACTTTATTTAGGGCAAGAACAGCAATGTAGTGGCCTGAAATAATTCCCACAAATTATAACTCCAATATTATTTTTAGTCATTAATGATGACTATTGTTCTATCTCTTTGATTAGTAGTTTATTAATTTAAAAGTTAAATTCAGGGAACCAGTTGTGGCTCAACTGGTAGGGCTCTGGTTTACCACATGGGAGGCCCTGGGTTCAGTTCCCGGGGCATCCTGGCGAAGGCAAGCCGCCGCACAGTGAAGCTGACGCAGCAGGGGGAAATAAGCAGACATGGAAAAAAGCAAAAGTGAAAATGAACACAGCGAGCACAAGCCGCAAGGGGGGAGGGGATAATAAATTTAAAAAAATAAATCTTTAAAAAAAAAGTTAAATTCATTATAGGAACAAATAATGCAAGAACATCTCCTAATCAATTATCTTTGCTAATCTACCAAAATTTTACACTATCCTTCTCCTGGGAAGCTCTTCATCTGGATTTTGTTGCTCAGATTATCATCCTGCTAAAATTCCTTGAAATCCATTTCTTTTAATCTTTAAAAATAGAAGGGATTAGTATTGATTTAACTGAACCAACAATGACCTATCGAATAAGTTTGCAATAATAGGTGTTACACTGCTTCAATCTACCTGCCACAGAACAAAACAGTATTAATAATTTACTTAATCCTAAAGAAAATAAAAAACTTGTAACTCCCTTATTAGATGGATAGCAACTATAATTGCCCCTTATCCATCTCATAAAGATGATGCAAAGCTTCATCTGGCCACTTGCAGCTGCTGACACACTTTCCCAGTATTTTAAGCGTCTCAGAAAAATCACGTTATTGGGATTATTTCAGTATCTGCGAGCAGTCTTATGCATATCTTCAGTCCTAAAAATCTGGGCCTTAAATGTGTTCAAGCAGGTGGATTCTAAAAGTAAGGCACTAACTTCAGCCATTATCCAAATAAGTGACAAATTTCAATAATTATACAATAACCTGAGGCATGCCTGGGGGTTATAATTCATCAAATCTTTAGGAACTACTCCGTTTCCTACAGGATGTGGTCTTGTCCAGAAATCTATGCTATTCTATACATCATGTTCACATTTTTTGGATTGCTCCCAATAATAGTCATTAGATCTCACACGTGATTCAGTTAGTAACAGCAATCGTTTTCTTAAATAGGCAGGTAAACCAAGGTAGAAAGGAAAGAATAAATAATTTCTCTCTAATCCATTGGCCTCCCAGAAAAATTTAAAAGTTTGCATAACACATTCGATACAATGAGCTAACACAAATTTTAAAGGCGGTACAAGAAGAAATCTTAACAAAAGGAAAATGAGAAAGGAAGGTGGGGTCAGGAGTTCGGCTGGTCTACAGCACGCACTGCTGAAGGCCGAGCCCACGCTCGGGGAGGCCCGGGAACGGGTCCAGGCGACTGCAGAGAAGCCCCATAGCAGAGCGGGGAATGGCATCAGCACTCAGGGCTTTCATGTGAGCTGCAAGGTATCTCTGCACTATTACACCGCTTCACTTTTCATTCTTAATCATTAAGGGGCAGCTTCATAGGCCTTGAGCCTCTCTTGATTAAGAAGGAAGCCTTCCCCAAAGCAGCACTGCCCCACGCCTTTCTGCAATGATACAAATGACCCAGGTCTGCTCTGGGAACTGTGGTGGCCACTTGCAGCTGCTGAACACTTGAAATGTGGTGAGTGCAACCAAAGAACCTAGTTTTTAATTTAATTTGATTTTAATTAATGTAAGTACCCAAACGTGGCCAGTGGATGACAGTACACTTCTAAGGCCTATATGTGTGTAATTAAATTTCTCTCTCATGGTGTTATATTTCTCAATTACTCAGTTTCCTAACTCAAATAGAAGTATTTTTTAAATGAGGTACATTTTCACCTAAATAATTTATTTCTATCTCTAACTTATTTTACTCAGGAGGATTTTTCAACTTACAGGCCCACATGCCCTTGCCCGGTGAACCCCTGGGTTGTTCCTAAGCACGTTGTTTCACATGCTCAGACTCTGGGCCCCTCCTACCTGAAAGTGCTCTCTCGTTCCCTGAAACCATCAATCACTCACGCCCCTCACTCCAGCTGGCCCGCTGCTTCCTGCCTCTCTGATTCGGCTTGTGGACACGTGGAGAGTGTGATAAACATGCTGTCCGGAAAGCAGCTTCTGCAGCCACTGCTGACAGCAGCATCAGTGACGGATGCTTTTAATAAAATAAATAACATATATTCCTGCTATGGGCAGCAGTGTGACATACGAAATGCAGCTCACACTCACACTGATACAGACATAAAGAAAGCCGCTGTAAATCGTAAGGGAAAACCAGAATAAGATCATGAGACATTTCATAATATCCTAGCGATAATATCACTGACACTTCAAAACCACCTTGGTCATGCAGGGCTCCCGGTATTCATGAGATCCAGCATTTGATCCGAGTACTGCTTGGGGACATATCTGTAAGATCACACACAGGACCCAGTACCAGGCGGCTCTCCATAACAAATCAGTTTTTCAAATACGCCCAATATCTATTTTGTGTTAAGGAAGGGAAAACAAATGAAAGAGGAATAAGTGACATTAAAATCTTTATGCTTTAGTTTAATTTTTCCTTGGGAGCACTGGGCAGATTTCCTTAAATTTAACTGCTGCAACAGTTGTATCACTTGAGATCATACTCTAGGAGAAACGCTGCCTTTCTTCTCCTATTCTAACACTTTGATCCTCTCAGAGTTTGACTTAAAAGCTATACTTTTTAATGCCAGTGAGAATATGTATATAAAAATTTAAGAATGCCTAGAACATTTACATTTATAATAAACCCAATGAATGCCTCTTCCTTTGGAAGCTCTTTTGTGATATAAAGCTTACTCAGTGGCTAGGGGGTTAATGAAGAAAATGGATCACTGGACTGAAAATAAAAATCAGTATTAAAAAAATGTTTCGCCAAGAGAATTTGGCACTACATAATACTGTAACCACTGAGAATTCTCAACAGTAAACTAAAGTGTCAGTGCCAGCATTTTCATTAGTTTTCCAGTAGTGGTGGATGCAGTGTGAATTACAACGAGGCAGAAAGCGTGGCTGCTCCTGGGCAAGACCAGGCTCTCTACAGAAGAAAACCAGCCTGAGTGCACCCTGCGATGGCTACCGGCCCATGCAGACTACCAGGCATTTTAAATTCCAGTACCTTAGAGTATGTCACAGAACAGAACATCACCTTTAACCTGAAACACGATAAATGCTAAGCAGCTGGCATACTGAAACATGCTGCATTATAAATGTTCATTTTAAAGCAGAGAAATTTATAAATCAGTTAAAACCTGTACAAGAAACCCTTGTGAGTACACAATCTGGAGCCAGAATTAGGTTTGATGTACCTATTTAAACAGATGCAAAAGTATCAGAGAGGGCAAATAAACCCATTAAGAGGAAGGAAAATCAGGTCATTACCTATGAGGTTGATTCCATTCAAAAGGAGCAAGGGGGAAAGAGCACAGAGTAACACGATCTCAAACCGGACCTTAAAATACAGAGAAAAGGGGAGATGCACACAGTAACATGACCTCAAACTGGGCCCTACAGCACAGACTTACATTATACTCCGCATTTGCTTCCTATTCTCTCAGGTCCGCAGAGGGAGGGCTTTTGAAATGCTAACTTGGGGGTGGGGGGAGCAAGCATCTCATTAACAGACCTGTCCTTAAGGTGCATAATCATAGAAGAAAAAACACAAGTCAGCACTGTTTCACCCGCTGTAAATGGAGAATGCCACAAGCCCTACACTAGTTTCTATCCTAATCATCATACACTTAATTTCTTACAGTTCACTGAAGAACTATTCTCAGTTTTTACCAGAATATGAATAACACATTGCCTTCAAGCCAGATAACGTTGCCCTTGCCATATATGCAACTAAAGTGTTATCTGCGTGGAAGATGCAGAATTATAAAATACAATCCCTGCTCTCAAATTACTTACAATTGGTTAGGAATACGAAACTCTACATAGCTACGAAGCTCAATGAAATGCAGCTGTGGCCCTCAGCGTGTCAGCAGAGGCGTCCTGGGAGAAGGTACACAGGTAGAGGCGGCCACACGAGGCACGGCAGCTCCGCATCCTCCCCTGGGCCCCGTTCGGCTCCGCCCACCCTGGAGCCTCTACTTGAGTTTCTCTCCCTCAGGGCAGGAGAATCCTGGAGGACGAGGGACCCAGAAACCCGCACGTGCTCCAAGCCCTCTCCATGGCACCGCCGTGCAACATGGCAGCCCCAAGCCCCCAGGTGGCTGCTGAGCCCGAAATGTGCTGGTTCCACTGGGGAACCAAGTTCAATGAACTTCAGATTGAACAGCCTCGCCTGCGAGTGTCAATCAGGCGGTACCAAGCCATGGCCGCCTCCCAGCACACCTTGTCTTGTGACTCACAAATTAGGAAACCAAGGACTTTCTGCTCACAGCCAGGCAAAACGATGCTACTCTGTCAAGATAAGAAAAATAAGGATAATGTAAAGTTTTAAGTTTGATGCAGCAGCTACATTTATTCCTTGGTCATCAAGATAAAGAGAAGGCAGAGAAACTAAAGCAGCCTTTGCCCCAGGTTTGGCAGTAAAGGGACTAAGAGGAACCAGCACTGCTCATTTGAACTGCTTTATAATTTTTTTAATTATTTAAAAAATTACAGAGCGACATGTGGCTGATGATAATTAAGCAAGACACAGAACCTTTCTATCATCACAGAAAGTTCTATTGGACAGCACTGCTTTACAGGCTAAACCAGGGGTTATTATAATTAGATACAGGCATTCCTGAGAAATTTCATAGTCTACAAATCTTACACTAACTTTGAGGGCTAATAAGGGAGAAAATTATCCATTTTTATAACCCTAAAAGAGAAAAAGTAATATATTAGAAGCATTAAAATGAGACATATTAGAGTCTTAATAAATAAATACTACAGTTAATATACAATTTTGTTTTGAGGTACCAGGACTGGGGATTGAACCCAGGACCTTGTATGCAAGAGGCGGGCGCTCAACCAGAGCCACACTGGCTCCCCTGAGTTGGCACCCTTGTCCCTCTGCTCATTGTTTGCTCAATGTCTGCTCACTGTTTATGCTCGTTGTTTTTGCTCTGTTTTTGCTCAATGTCTGCTTGTTGTCTGCTCGTTGTTTGTTTTCTCTAGGAGGCACTGAGAACTTCACCTAGGACCTCCCATGTAGAAGGTGGGCACTCAACTGCTTGAGCCACATCTACTGCCATGCAATATACTTTTAAAATAAAAATGAAGGTAGCTTGAAAAAAGGCTGTAAGAAAGGCTTCTAAGACATGGAGATGCACAAAGACTGGGAAGAACTCAACCACAGTGGAGCAGGGGAGAGTAGCAGGTGAATGGGACTCGGGTTCCTACTGAATTCCTGAAGGGCTCGCTGAGCGGGGGCAGTGTGATACTGAGCTTCAGGTTCAGCTGCTACCACTTGATGACAAAAATCATTAGCACATCCAGAAAAATCACTTACAAACCGAAGAGGCTGCCACATTAATTCTATGTTCTCCTACTTATCAATCATACATGAATTCTTGTGATAGAAACATGAGCAGTAGCAGAAAAGACTGCATTTGTCAAACAAGTTCTTTTTTGTGTGCTCTTCCACTGCGTGGAATAACTCCCACCTTGGTCTGTCAAAAATTCAAGGTTTTTCTCAATTGCCATTGCTTTTAGAGAGCCTTTCCTGATCGTCCCCACCTCCCACCAAGCCATCAGAGACCCAGGCTCTTTTTCACGCTAAAGATGCTTTATTGACACTTTACATAAAATTTTAAACACACATTTATTGATGATGATGGTGATGATGGAGGTGGCTGGCTTAGGAGGGCTGATGGGAATTTGGAGTGGAGGGCTAGAGCCTCCAAGAAGTGGTACCACTGAACTGGACTTTAGTTCTGACTCTGCCACTCGCTCCCTGGCTGCCCTTGGGCAAGCCTTTCACTTTCTGGGAGCTTCAGGCAACCTCACTGTTCAAAATATCTTTACTGGGTATTATAACTGCAAAAGTGGCATAAGCCCCTGTAAAACATTTAAAACAGAGAAGTGAAAACAGTAGAAGTGAAAGTAGCTATGTAGTCCTCTAGACTTTTTCCTCTATTAAGATTTATATAAACATCTAAGTACTTTAACCTAAATGATATCATGTTATCTGAAGCATACTGCAGTTTTATTTCCTTTTTTTTTTCTTCACTTAAAATCTTTTGGTTTCAGACCTTAGATAGAGCTATCTCATTCATTTTATCTGCTGCATTATAAGGTAGAACTATAATTTGACAATTCCCATTGATTAAAGTATCCTTTAAATTTCTAAAGCTTTTCTTAAAACCAGGGAAGAAATATATACACATGGTTTTTAAAAAGAGTATAAAATGAAAATTTTTCTCTACCATCCCAATCCCACTCCCTCTGAAAGAAAACTTTTTTTAAAAAATCTGTATTTTAGTTCTTCTGATGGATACTGTTATAGATTCAAATAACATATTCCTATATTTATTTCTTGATTTTTGTTATAATATTTTTTACACTGTTAGAGTTTATAAACCTTTCAATTCTATTCCATATGCAGAACCCAGAACTCTGTGCTTTCTCAGTAGTTGATTTTAGGAGACAGAAAACCAATAAACAGCACTTACAATATTATAGTTGTGTAAATGTTACTCACTGAGGCACCAACTGTTGTGGATAGACCAGAGAGGAGGAAATGCAGCCCTACCTCAGCAAGGCTCTGCTGCTTGAAGGAGAATACCCCAACACCCAGGCCAAGTGGATTCGATTTTAATTGTTTGACTCTCCGCACTTTACCTGAGTAATACTCAGCTGCAACTCTTTCTGGCCCTCAAGTTAGCATCTCTTGTGGGTCACTTTATCACGGCATGGGAGTAACTCACCAAATAATACTCTCCACCTAGGGAGCTGGGATAACAACAGCTTCACTCATGAATGTTTGAAGAGCTTCTTGTTGTTGCCTTCTTACGTGACAGTTGGTTACATGAAATTTTTTTTATTCAAAATTATTTTCCCTCAAAAATTTGAAAGTATTTCTCCATTATCTTCTAGAATCTAATGCTGTTGATAAGAAATGTAACTTCAATCTGATTCCTGAACCTTTTGTAACTCTTATATATCCCCCATACTCCCAGAGAGAAAATATGTATCTTTAAACCCATGGAGTCATAAAACTTCACTAGGATTAACTAAATATTAGACTTTTCAATTTTATCTGACAATACAGTGTGCCCTTTCAATCTGATGACTGGTGTGGCTCTTTTCAGCTTCGGAAAGAAATTTTGTATCATTTAATTGATTATTCACTCCCATCTGTTGTGTCTACTCTGCACTTCTGCAAACCCTATTAGAAAAGATTTTGAATTCACAACTATGTGATTGTTCCAAATCCCACTGATTATACAGTTTGGATGAATTGTATGCTTTATTAATATGTATCAATAAAAATAGATTTGTTTTAAAAAAAAAAGATGTTGACCATCCTAGATCTTAACCTCCATGTCTGTTATTTCCCAAATTGTCCATTACTTAGTATTTTTTCCCTCTATCTTCCTTGAGTTTTCCCTACTTTTGAAATCATTGTTCGGCTGTCTTTATTCTATTAGTTGGTCTACACCTGAATTTTTTTTTTTTGCAATCACTGCCATTCTCAGGAAAATTTTAACTATTTCAATTCTGTTTTTACTCCCAGTTGCAAAGGTGGTTTAGAAAGAATACTTAGTTCACAGACAATGAATATGACAAATTGAGAGTTAAGTCAAAAGAGAAACATTTTTAAAGTTGTTGGGTTGTTTTTTAAATGTTCTTTTCTATGTGGAGGAAAAAAGGATTAAAAAATGACAGTATAAGTTAACCAGTCTCCCAGGCTCACGTGAAGCATGAAGTAGTGTGGCCTATCCTCAATGAAGACTTCACATCCTGCACAGGCACAGCCTAAGGTGGTCCTGTTACAGCGTGGGTCTAGGCAAGCCAGGTTCTAAGACCACCAGGGCAGATTCTGCTGCCTGCGGCTGAGGAGAAGGATAACTAGCGACACAAAGAAAAGTATATATTAAGAGAGCTCTTGCTAAATTAGTTTTCATGTAAAAATATTTTATTTCATTATCATCTCTTACATATATAATATAAAGCACCTCCCTCTCGTTTTTATCGGACTCTTTAAACTACACTATAAAAGGGGTTAGCTGAGTTCATGAATCAGCTCTTTATCACACATCTCCCACACCTGAAAGAGTCCAAGGACACTTAAATGCAAATTCACTGCATTCATCACTTTCTTGAATGCGATCCTATTTTTAAGTTCATCTTGGGAATATGTCCATGTTAAAATTTTTAATTCTAAAATGCTGACTCACTTCATTGGAGAACATGAGGCTTCCAATTATGAATGTGAAAAATGTCTTGATTTTCTGTTTCATTTTCCCCCATTCATTTTGGATAATACCACCTGACAAATAGGACTTAATGCATGCAAAATAGCAAACTGAAAGCCCCAATGATAATACTATAATCACTTATTTTAGTATACTTAAGTGCCTTATTAATAGCAAAAGAACTTTAAAATCATCCATGATACATGCTACAGCTAACTCAATTTGTCAATGAAAGATGCTATGTTGGTCTTTTACGGGAGATATAAAATAAACATGATATGAGAAGAACTTCTGCATATGTAATAAATTTCTTTTTGCTCCATATTTTTCAGTATTATTAAAAAGGACAGGAAACACTCCTAACATTGCTTTCACCGGATTTTGCCATAGTGTTTTCTGTTGCCTGCTATAAAAA